>QRFJ01006151.1:0-35122 GCA_006176705.1 Cocos nucifera | reverse complement strand
ATTTATAGGATATCCTAAAGAGTCATTAGGATATTATTTCTACATTCCAAAAAATCATAATGTGATTGTGAGTCGACATGCTATCTTTCTTAAAAAATAGTTTGTTCAAGATAGCGGCATTAGAAAGCAGATCAAGCTCGAGGAGAAAGTCTCATAAGAGCAACGAGATAAGGACCAAATGGAACCAAATCAGGTTGAGCCAATACACTACCTCCTCCACCTCATAGATCGAAAAAGATTTTCTATCCTCCTGAGAGGTACTTAGGTACTATTTTAGAAGAAGTAAAAGAAATATTCCTCATAGGTAATGAGGTTCATGGTGATGATCCCAAAAACTATAACGAGATGATATCAGATATCGACTCCTAGAAATGGTTAGAGGCAATAAAGTCAAAAATTAACTCGATGCACTCAAACCAAGTCTGGACCTTGGTAGATCCACTAGAAGGTATAGTACCTATTGGATGTAAATGGATCTACAAGAGAAAGATTGGTGCAGATGAGAATGTAGAGACATTCAAACCTAGATTAGTGGCAAAAGGTTATAGTCAATGCGAAGGCATTGACTATCAGGATACCTTTTCGTCAGTAGTGATGCTAAAATCCATCCATACATTACTTGCTATTGCAGTCTATTTTGATTACAAAATATGGCAAATGGATGTGAAAACAGCGTTCTTAAATAGATACCTTGAGGAAGATATTTATATGAAATAGCTGCTAGGTTTCACATACAGTGATACTGATCACAAGGTATGCAAGCTACAAAGGTCCATATATGGACTTAAGCAAGCATCTCAGAGCTGGAATACTCATTTTAATGATGTGATCAAATTATTTAGTTTCATCAAGAATGAGGAGAAACCATGTGTCTTCAAGAAGGTCAGTGGAAGTGCTATTTTCTTTCTTATATTGTATGTGGATGATATCCTCCTTATTCGGAATGATATTCCCATGTTGACTATAGTTAAAATATGGTTATCCAAAGAATTTTTTATGAAAGACCTAGGAGAAGCATCCTTTATTCTAAAAATTAAGATCTATAGAGATAGACCGAATAGGATGCTTGGACTTTCATAGAAGATGTATATAGAGAAAGTGCTAAAGAGGTTTAGCCTACAAAACTCTAAAAGGGGATTAGTATCCTTCAGACGTGGCATTCATCTCTCCAGAAAGATGTGCCCTAGCACACCTGAGGAGATAGAATGCATGAGCAAGATCCCTTATGCTTCAACAATAGGGAGCCTCATGTATGCCATATTATGTACACGTCCTGATATAGCCCATGCTGTGAGTGTCACGACCAGATATCAGTCGAATCCAGATGAAGAACACTGGACTTCTATGAAATATATTCTTAAGTACTTGAGAAGAACTAAGGATATATTGTTGGTTTTTAGTAATGGAGAACTCCAAGTCCAGGGGTATACAAACTTGGATTTCATGTCCGATGTAGATGATCGAAAGTTGACATCTGGGAGTCTATTTATGTGTAATGGTGGTGCTCTCAGTTGGAAGAGTTTCAAACAGACAGTGATAGCAGATTCCACCATGGAAGTAGAGTACATCACTATGTTAGAAGCGATGAAGGAGGCATTTTGGTACAAGAAGTTTATCGTAGAAATTCAAGTGATGCCATCAGATGCCATTCCTCTATACTACAACAATAATGGTGTCGTAGCCATTGCTAAGGAGCCGAGGTCTCACCAGAAATCTAAGCACATCGAGCGGCGATACCACCTCATCTGCAATTATCTTGAAAATGATTACATCGAGATCAAGAGAGTCGACTCTACAGACAATGCAGCAGACCCACTCATAAAGCCATTGGGCTAGCAGAAGATCGAAGCCCACCTTGAGAAGATGAAACTTAGATTTGTAGCCAATTGGCTTTAGATCAAGTGGGAGTTTGTTAGATATGTGTGCCCTAGAAGCCAGAATTGACTGACACTTGTTATACACTTCTAAGGGCAAAATTATAATTATGACTATAAATAATAAAATGGGTTATTTTCTATCATAATGTATATTTAGTATCTATGATACATCCCTTGAGTTAATGGTAATGATAATTCTTATTTTAAAGAGTTGAAATTTTAAGACATGAATTTTTATTATTAACTCATAAAATGCTCCCGACCATAGGATCATCATGAGGATGATGATTGATTCGGAAGGTTGGTGTACAATCGCTTTTTTATAGTAGATGAGTCTTGAGTCTATAGTCTAGAGACACTGGAGCAAGAGTATAGGTACCGTTAGACAATGAGGGCACTGAGCATGACCACCTCGAGCAGTCATAATGAAGTCTATCTTCTCGTCGATGACTAGCTTGAAGCTGTAGTGGTGTGTTTGGTTCTTTGACCTGAGGTGCATCAGTAGTTCATCTTGAGGGTGTTATACTTTGACTATACCATGACTCGGTCTTCTAGTCATCCGAAACCTTAAGATGTATGTTGGCTATAGCATGTTTATTGTAGGAATTAGATTACACCAAGAGGGAATCTATCTATCTCGATAGATGAGGAGCAGTCCTATGAAGATCATGAGAATCAAGTCCATAAGACCATGGCCATGGCAGAGTGAAATGATAGAAAGAGTTTCTATTAAGATTTTTTCATCGGACTTGAATCGAATGATTAATTCATATGATGGAAATTAGGGTTTGATGAGTTCACCTTAACCCTAAATCGATAGGGGCTCAAGATAGAAGAACTTAATCACATATGTAACTACATTGAGAGATTCATTTTCAGTTCTGATAGATTACCACCATATACTGCTAGGTGTCATTGGTGGATTTTGGAAGCAGATGGAATGATTTGGATGATAGATCATTCTAGTTATCTGAATTAGAAAAGTTCTGATCCATTGGAAGGTATTTCGATGATGTCGATGATAGAGATCGTGACATATCTTATTACCATATAGAATTGAATCTAACTGGATCATACAAATAAGGGTTTGGATTTGGATATCATCAATTGGATTAATCCAGTTCAATTGATTTGAATTAGATTCAATTAGGTTCAAGAAAATCGTGCTAGCACATGATAGAGCCTAAAGTTCTCCTTCAACAATTATTAAATATTGTCTCGACTGAGCCAAATATATTTGGGCTAACTCAGATACCTTTACTTGATCTGACTGGAGCTTGTTCAGGTCAGAAAAGGATTGTCTTAATTTATGAGATAAATTTGAGACAACACTTGCCATTTTTCGTCACCTGCTAATTCTTGTCTTTTGACTTTGGTCAAATGTTGACTTTTGATACTTAGACATCTGCCCATGTATCATGCATCCATTGGAGAGTAGATAGGGGTTTGTCCCCCTGCTAGAAAGAGGAAAGGAGGGGGTTGTTAGATATATGTGCCCTAGAAGCCAGAATTGGCTGACACTTGTAATACACTTCTAGGGGCAAAATTATAATTTTGACTATAATTAATGAAATGGGTTATTTTCTATCACACATGTGTATTTAGTGTCTGTGATACATCCTTTGAGTTAATGGTAATGATAATTCATATTTTCAAGAGTTGAAAATTTAAGACATGAATAATCATTATTAACTCATAAACAGCTCCTGACCATAGGATCATCACGAGGATGGTGATTGATCCGGAAGGTTGGTGTACGATCGCTTTTCTTTAGTAGATGAGTCTTGAGTCTACGGTGTGGAGACACCGGAGCGAGAGTACAGGTACTCGTTAGAGAACGAGGGCACTGAGCGTGACCACCTCGAGTAGTCATTAGGAAGTCTACCTTCTCGTCAATGACTGACTCGATGCTGCAGTAGTGTGTCTAGTTCTTTGACCTGAGATGCATCGGCAGTTCACCTTGAGGGTGTTATAGTTTGACTACACCATTACTCGGTCTCCTAGCCATATGGAACCCTGAGGTGTATGTTGGCTATAGCATGTTCATTGTAGGAACTGGATTGCATCAAGATGGGATCTATCTACCTCGGTGGTAGAGGAGTAGCCCTACGATGATCATGAGAATCAAGTCTAGAAATCCATGGCCATGGTAGAGTGAAATAATAGAAAGAGTTTCTATTTAGATTTTCACATTGGACTCGAATCGAATGATTACATCATATGACAGAGACTAGGGTTTGACGAGTTCACCTTAACCCTAATCTGATCAGGGCTCAAGATAGAAGAACTGAATCACACAGGTAGCTGCACCAAGAGGTTCGCATTCAGCTCTGATGGGTTGCCACCATATACTGCTAGGTGTCACTGGTGGATTTTGGGAGCAATTAGAATGATTTAGATGATCGATCATTCTAGCTGTTCGAATCAGAAGAGTTCTGATCCATCGAAAGGAGTTTCGATGATGTCTATGATAGAGATCATGACATATCCCATTACCATACAGAACTGAACCTAACTGGGTCACACAAACAAGGGTTTGAATCTGGTGATCATCAATTGAACTGATCTAGTTCAATTGATCTGAATGAGATTCAATTAGGTTCAAGGAAATCGTGCTAGCACTCGATTGAACCTAACGTTCTTCTTTTACTATCATAAATAAGTTGTCCTGACTGAGCCAAAGGAGTTTGTGCTCAATCAGAGGCCTTCATATGGTCTGACTGGAGGTTGTCCAAGTCAGAATAGGTTGTCTTATTTGTAAGACATTACCTGCCATTTTTGGTCACCTGCCATTTCTTGTTCTTTGACTTTGGTCAAAAGTCTACCTTTGACTGGTCAAACGTTGACCATTGACCCTTTGACTTTTGACCACATGTCATGCACCTATTGGAGAGCTGGTGGGGGCCTGTCCCCCTGCCAGAACCTGGCAAGGAGAAGGGCGCACGCCAAGGGTGGCGTGAGCCCAAGTAGGAGGCGCCTAGGAGTCCTTGTTGGACAAGGACTCCACCTCCCTTTTGGATTCCAATTAGAGTTCTACTAAGAATCCAGTTTGACTGGTCTTAGGCACCCTCTAAGGAGGAATCCAGGGGTTCTCTATTCCAACCAATCAGATTTAGATCTGATTTCACAAAGGGTTGTGATTGGTTGAGAGGAAGAGGAGTTGGATCACAAGAGGTCTATAAATAAGACCCTTGCGCCCAACCCTAATTTCTAATGCTATTAGATACGCCCCAAGGCTGCCTCTCCCCTCCTTCTCCATGCCATAGTCTCTTCTCCTCTTGCTCTCCACGTCCAAAAGGTGTTTTGGACTTAGTTTGGTGCGATTCAGATCAAGGAAAAGGCGATCAAAAGCAAGAAGGCTGCGCTGCTGCAAAAGGACGACTGCAGATCTTCAAAAGAGTTTTGAAGATCCTCCAGATCAGATCCAGATCTGATTTTTGGAGGTGTGATAGAGAAGAAGAGGATCTCCAGATCCAACCCGAGTGGATACCGGTAGAGGCCAGGCGCTTGCGTGGCTAAGATCCAGAACCTTCCGCTGCAATCAGGATCATCTACAGGGTAATAGGATTACCCAAATCAGGTAAATTGAATTTGATTTAATTTATCTTATTTTATTTTATTTATTAAAATAATAAGAATCAGATCTGAAACATATCAAGATCTGATTGAGATCAAGAGAAAATTTTTGAAATATATCTCTTGATCTAATCAGATCTGGACGAACCTGGACCGGGAAATCAGGATTTCCCTTCAACTGGTATCAGAGCCATGGTTCTAAAATTGTTTAGATCTGATTTTAATTTTATTTTAATTAAAAATAATGTGATTTCTAGATGTCACATGAGATGTGATCAGATCTGAAATTAGAAAAATTAAAATTAAATGATTTGGATCTAAGATCATGAAGATATGCATGACTAGTTCTAGAATAGAATAGTTCTATAGAATAGTTTTGCATGTCTTTGATTTAATTTGATTAAATCATATTTTAGATCTTCTTATTTACTATTTTCTGATATTATAAGTGTTATAATAACATCTGATAAACAGCAAATAAAAATTATTTAATTTTAAATATCATATGAGATATGATAGATGCATGACTAGACTAGTTGTAGAATAGTTCTACATAATTGTCTAGATTAGAATTTATTTTGATTAGATCAATTTAAATCTAATTTTTCAGATTATTATGTGATAATTTAGATCTGAAAACATGCATGAATTGATACATGAGATGTATGCAAAATATGCCATGATTAGATCTACTTTATATATGAGATATATGATATAGATCTGATATTGTTTTGTAGTATTGAATGTTCCTGATTAAGGCGTTCCTCTTGGCCGTCCGGTCATAAGAACGAAGAAGGGTTTAAAGGCCCTCTCTTCCCATTCGATGGGGTGTTCTTATGACGTGTAGGGGTGCTGCGTGTTCGTCCTTAATCAGAAACCCAAAACTTACTTTCTGCAAAACCCTAGATCCTGAAACCCTAGGATTTATTGTGCATATTTTGTTTATGAACCCAACTTAATTAAGAATTAAGTTTATGGAATATTAATTAGGTCTAAAATTGAGAATTTCAGATCTAAGACATATTCATAATACTGGGTTCGGGCTTGGGTAGCTCAATTAGGTCTAAGCGGTTGATCAAACCGAATCAAGAGTTGGTTAGATGGGATCAACAATGCTTAAATTGACCAGCCTAATAGGATTAAGTCTGGGTCAAGATCGAGTCACGATCAAGCAAGACCTAATTAGGCTCAGAGGTTAGAGTCTGGATTGTAGGCTAACCCAATTGGTTCTGACTCAACAATTTGGTGTCTAAGGTAAGTTTGGCACAGACGACCGACTGGTTTTTAATTGGAAGCTACTCGACCTGAATGCGTTCTTGTGCGAGTTAACGGCATATTCCTTCCACCGGTCTCACTTACCTGGCCATATCTGTTGACACAGTTCTGATCTGAGGTGGTCAATAATCCGAGCTGACCCATGCCACTAGGTTAGTCATAATTGTTATGACTAAGCCAAGTCTAGTTTAATGAGACCTGAATCAATTCTCCCTAAGAAAAGATTAAGTCTGAGGTCTTCCACCATTGTAGACATGCGGGCCCTTCCCGGGGTTGATTGTTCTCGGCTGGATACAGTGGCTCAGTTGCACCTGGGAAGACGCAACCATGTCTATTAGGCATTGGATGCTATGGGCTGGAGGATGAGTTGGGCTCAATATTCCGGATACGGTGAGAGACCCAATTAGGAACCCAGTCTATGCAAATGGTGGGTCTGACTTAACTAAGGAGTGGATCAATATTCCGGATACGGTGAGATTCATGAATTAGAGACCAAGTTTGGGTGCACCATGATTAGAGAATCATTGAACAAGAGTTGTTCACTCATTGGCTAACCCATCACCAATAACTGTTAGGTGAGGTGATGAGTCAGTTGGTGAGACCGCACCACCCACTAGAAATCATCAATCGCGGAGATTTTTGCATCTCTACAGAGGGAGTGTAGGGATCCGAGAAAATAGTGGGAGCTAATTTGTTTAAAAATAAAATCCCTAAACAAATTGGTCAAGTCAAAATTACAGTATCTAACTAGAATCTTTGACTCTCTACAGGAAAATGTCTGCGTCCAACCCACTGGCACGTATCCTAGACACACATAGACTGACTGGACCCAATTATAAAGATTGGCTCAGGAACTACAAAATTGTTTTGGGTTCAGAGAAGTTAACACATGTTTTGGACCAGGACCCTCCCACCTTACCAGCTCGTCCATCCACTGAACAGAGAGCGTCTCTGGAAAAATGGATTGACGAAGACAATAAGGCCAGATACTACATGTTGGGCTCGATGTCTGATGAGCTCCAGCGCCAACATGAAGATATCGGGACTGCTCGCCAAATGTTGGCTCACCTGCAGGAGATGTTTGGTGAACAGAGTCGCGCAGCCAAATATCAAGTCACAAAACGACTTTTTAAGGCTAAGATGCGTGATGGGCAGTCAGTCCAAGATCACTGTCTGACAATGATCAAGGACATGGAAGAGCTTGAGAAGCTCGGTGTGAAGTTGGACTTGGATTTGCAGAACGATATTATTCTGCAATCCTTGACTGATGCATATGGGCAATTCATCATGAATTACCACATGCATAAACTTCAAGAATTCCTTGGCCGAGTTGATGAATATGCTGGTTACCGCTGAGCTTTCTATGAAAGGTTCTAAAGGCTCAGTTCTTGCTATGGAACGGACTTCTTCCAAAAGAAAGTCTTATGGAAAGAAAAAGAAGTCTGTGAAAAAGCAAAAGGTAGAAGGATCAAAGAAGAAGAAGGCAGAACCGAAGAAGAAGGTCGATGGCAAAGGAAAGTGTTTCCATTGCAACAGCGACGGCCATTGGAAGCGGAACTGCCCTACTTACTTGGCCACCCTAAAGAACAAGAAGGAAGGTCCTTCTGGAGGTATGCTCGTTATTGAGTCTAACCTTACGGTTTCTTCTGCATCCAGTTGGGTGCTTGACTCTGGTTCTAGTGCTCATCTGTGCACTTCTATGCAGGGTCTTGAGGATAGCAGGAGGCTGAGGGATGGAGACATGATCCTACGCGTCGGTAATGGAGCAAGAGTTGCTGCAGTAGCCGTGGGAACATACCCTCTGCGATTACCATCTGGTTTAGACTTAGTTTTAAAAGACTGTTATTATGTGCCTGCAGCTAGCAGGAATTTGATTTCTGTTTCATGCTTAGCACAAGAAGGTTATGTGATCACCTTCTTTAAGGACCATTGTAACATTCTTTATGAAAGAAATAAAATTGCAAATGGTTTCCTTGTTAATGGTCTTTATCAGTTGCATATTGATGTACCTGTTTTAACTATCGAGCAAAACGTGAATGCCAAACGACCTAGGGATAGTCCAAACGACAGATATCTATGGCACCTGAGATTAGGTCATATAGCAGAAGATAGGATTAACAAATTGGAGAAAAATGGGCTATTGAGTCCATTGACTTTTGAGTCATATCCAACTTGTGAATCTTGTCTTCAAGGCAAAATGACTAAACTCCCTTTTGTTGGACATGGGGAGAGGGCCACAGATCTCCTTGCCCTAGTACATACTGATGTGTGCGGCCCATTCGATGTGCCGGCTAGAGGCAATTTTGTCTACTTCATTACCTTTACCGATGATCTGTCTAGGTATGGGTATGTGTATCTTATGAGACATAAGTCTGAAGCCTTTGAAAAGTTCAAAGAATTCAGACATGAAGTAGAAAAACAAACTGGAAAACCCATTAAGGTTCTTCGATCAGATCGAGGAGGTGAATACCTTAGCCGGGAATTCCTAGACTATCTTAAGGAAAATGGCATAGTCTCTCAATGGACTCCACCAGGAACACCTCAACTCAACGGGGTTTCAGAATGGAGAAATCGGACTCTATTGGATATGGTTCGATCCATGATGAGCTTCACAGACCTCCCTGATTTTCCTTTGGGGACATACTCATTATTAACTTCAATCTATTTACTGAATAGGGTTCCCTCTAAAACCGTTCCTACCACACCGTATGAGATATGGCACGGTAAGAAACCAAGTCTGAGTCATCTCAGAATTTGGGGTTGTCCGGCTTATGTCAAAAGACAACAAGCGGACAAGTTAGAGTTTAGGTCCTTTAGAGCTCGATTCATAGGATATCCTAAAGAGTCATTAGGATACTATTTCTACATTCCAGAAGACCACAATGTGATTGTGAGTCGACATGCCATATTTCTTGAAAAATAGTTTATTCAAGATAATGGCATTGGAAAGCAGATTAAGCTTGATGAGAAAGTCTCACAAGCAGAACGAGCTAAGGACCAAGTGGAACCAAATCAGGTTGAGCCAATAAGAACACTACCTCCTCCACCTCGTAGATCGGAAAGAGTTTCCCGTCCCCCTGAAAGATACTTAGGTATTATTTCAGAGGACGTAGAGGAAATGTTCCTCATAGGTAATGGTGCTCATGGTGATGATCCCAAAACCTACAACGAGGCGATATCAGATATCGACTCCGAGAAATGGCTTGAGGCAATGAAGTCAGAAGATTGACTCGATGCACTCAAACCAAGTCTGGACCTTGGTAGATCCACCAGAAGGTATAGTACCTATTGGGTGTAAATGGATCTTCAAGAGAAAGATTGGTGCAGATGGGAATGTGGAGACATTCAAGGCTAGACTGGTGGCAAAAGGTTATAGTCAATGCGAAGGCATTGACTATCAGGATACCTTTTCCCCGGTAGCTATGCTAAAATCCATCCGCACATTGCTTGCTGTTGCAGCCTATTTCGATTATGAAATATGACAAATGGACGTGAAAACGGCATTCCTAAATGGATATCTTGAGGAAGATATCTATATGGAACAGCCGCTAGGTTTCACATCCAGTGATACTGATCACAAGGTTTGCAAGCTGCAAAGGTCCATATATGGACTTAAGCAAGCATCTCGGAGCTGGAACACTCGTTTCAATGATGTGATCAAAAAGTTTGGTTTCATCAAAAATTGAAGAGGAACCATGTGTTTTCAAAAGGGTCAGTGGGAGCGCTGTTGTCTTCCTCGTATTGTACGTGGATGACATCCTCCTTATTGGGAATGATATTCCCATGTTGACATCAGTCAAGATGTGGTTGTCCAAGGAATTCTCCATGAAAGACCTAGGTGAAGCATCCTTTATTCTAGGAATTAAGGTCTATAGGGATAGACCGAATAGGATGCTAGGACTTTCACAGAAAATGTACATAGAGGAAGTACTAAAGAGGTTTAGTATGGAAAACTCTAAGAGGGGATTAATACCCTTCAGACATGGTATTCATCTTTCCAAGAAGATGTGCCCCAGCACACCTGAGGAAATAGAACGCATGAGCAAGATCCCTTATGCTTCTGCAATAGGGAGCCTCATGTATGCCATGCTATGTACACGACCTGATATAGCCCATGCTGTGAGTGTCACAAGCAGATATCAGTCAAATCCAGGTGAAGAACACTGGACTTCTGTGAAATGTATCCTTAAGTACTTGAGAAGAACTAAGGATATGATGTTGGTCTTTGGTAATGGAGAACTCCAAGTTCAGGGATACACAGACTCGGACTTCATGTCCGATATAGATGATCGAAAGTCGACATCTGGAAGTCTGTTTGTGTGCAATGGTGGAGCTGTCAGCTGAAAGAGTTCCAAGCAAACTGTGATAGCAGATTCCACCATGGAAGCAGAATATATAGCTGCATCAGAGGCTGCAAAGGAAGCGTTCTGGTACAAGAAGTTTGCTGCAGAAATTGGAGTAATGCCATCAGATGCCATTCCTCTTTACTGCGATAACAATGGCGCCATAGCCCTTGCTAAGGAGCCGAGGTCTCACCAGAAGTCCAAGCACATTGAGCGGCGATATCATCTCATCCGCGATTACCTTGAGAAAGGTTACGTTGAGGTCAAGAGAGTCAACTCCACAGATAATGTGGCAGACCCACTTACAAAGCCGTTGGGCCAGCAGAAGATCGAAGCCCACCTTGAGAAGATGGGACTTAGACTTGTAGCCAATTGGCTTTAGGACAAGTGGGAGATTGTTAGATATATGTGCCCTAGAAGCCAGAATTGGCTGACACTTGTAATACACTTCTAGGGGCAAAATTTGTAATTTTGACTATAATTAATGAAATGGGTTATTTTCTATCACACATGTGTATTTAGTGTCTGTGATACATCCTTTGAGTTAATGGTAATGATAATTCATATTTTCAAGAGTTGAAAATTTAAGACATGAATAATCATTATTAACTCATAAACAGCTCCTGACCATAGGATCATCACGAGGATGGTGATTGATCCGAAAGGTTGGTGTACGATCGCTTCTCTTTAGTAGATGAGTCTTGAGTCTACGGTGTGGAGACACCGGAGCGAGAGTACAGGTACTCGTTAGAGAACGAGGGCACTGAGCGTGACCACCTCGAGTAGTCATTAGGGAAGTCTACCTTCTCGTCAATGACTGACTCGATGCTGCAGTAGTGTGTCTGGTTCTTTGACCTGAGGATGCATCGGCAGTTCACCTTGAGGGTGTTATAGTTTGACTACACCATTACTCGGTCTCCTAGCCATATGGAACCCTGAGGTGTATGTTGGCTATAGCATGTTCATTGTAGGAACTGGATTGCATCAAGATGGAATCTATCTACCTCGGTGGTAGAGGAGTAGCCCTATGATGATCATGAGAATCAAGTCCAGAAATCCATGGCCATGGTAGAGTGAAATAATAGAAAGAGTTTCTATTTAGATTTTCACATTGGACTCAAATCGAATGATTACATCATATGACAGAGACTAGGGTTTGACGAGTTCACCTTAACCCTAATCTGATCGGGGCTCAAGATAGAAGAACTGAATCACACAGGTAACTGCACCAAGAGGTTCGCATTCAGCTCTGATGGGTTGCCACCATATACTGCTAGGTGTCACTGGTGGATTTTGGGAGCAATTAGAATGATTTAGATGATCGATCATTCTAGCTGTTCGAATCAGAAGAGTTCTGATCCATCGAAAGGAGTTTCGATGATGTCTATGATAGAGATCATGACATATCCCATTACCATACAGAACTGAACCTAACTGGGTCACACAAACAAGGGTTTGAATCTGGTGATCATCAATTGAACTGATCTAGTTCAATTGATCTGAATGAGATTCAATTAGGTTCAAGGAAATCGTGCTAGCACTCGATTGAACCTAACGTTCTTCTTTTACTATCATAAATAAGTTGTCCTAACTGAGCCAAAGGAGTTTGTGCTCAATCAGAGGCCTTCATATGGTCTGACTGGAGGTTGTCCAAGTCAGAATAGGTTGTCTTATTTGTAAGACATTACCTGCCATTTTTGGTCACCTGCCATTTCTTGTTCTTTGACTTTGGTCAAAAGTCTACCTTTGACTGGTCAAACGTTGACCATTCACCCTTTGACTTTTGACCACATGTCATGCACCTATTGGAGAGCTGGTGGGGGCCTTGTCCCCCTGCCAGAACCTGGCAAGGAGAAGGGCGCACGCCAAGGGTGGCGTGAGCCCAAGTAGGAGGCGCCTAGGAGTCCTTGTTGGACAAGGACTCCACCTCCCTTTTAGGATTCCAATTAGAGTTCTACTAAGAATCCAGTTTGACTGGTCTTAGGCGCCCTCTAAGGAGGAATCCAGGGGTCTCTATTCCAACCAATCAGATTTAGATCTGATTTCACAAAGGGTTGTGATTGGTTGAGAGGAAGAGGAGTTGGATCACAAGAGGTCTATAAATAAGACCCTTACGCCCAACCCTAATTCTAATGCTATTAGATACGCCCCAAGGCTGCCTCTCCCCTCCTTCTCCATGCCATAGTCTCTTCTCCTCTTGCTCTCCACGTCCAAAAGGTGTTTTGGACTTAGTTTGGTGTGATTCAGATCAAGGAAAGGCGATCAAAAGCAAGAAGGCTGCGCTGCTGCAAAAGGACGACTGCAGATCTTCAAAAGAGTTTTGAAGATCCTCCAGATCAGATCCAGATCTGATTTTTGGAGGTGTGATAGAGAAGAAGAGGATCTCCAGATCCAACCCGAGTGGATACCGGTAGAGGCCAGGCGCTTGCGTGGCTAAGATCCAGAACCTTCCGCTGCAATCAGGATCATCTACAGGGTAATAGGATTACCCAAATCAGGTAAATTGAATTTGATTTAATTTATCTTGTTTTATTTTATTTATTAAAATAATAAGAATCAGATCTGAAATATATCAAGATCTAATTGAGATCAAGAGAAAATTTTTGAAATATATCTTTTGATCTAATCAGATCTGGACGAACCTGGACCAGGAAATCAGGATTTTCCTTCAGGGGTGCATGCCTAGGGAGGGGTGCACCCAAGGATAATGATGCCTGGAGTCCCATATAAATGGGACTCCAGGTTGCTTCTTGGCATCAAACTAGGTGGCGCCAAAGACTCCACTTTGACCGGTCTTGGTGCCACCTAAGGATGTTGGAGAGGGACTCTCATCTAATTGAATCAGGTGATGTCATCCCACCAATCAGATTTAGATCTAATTGCATGAAGAGACGTGATTGGCCGAGATGATGTGGCACTACATGGCGCAGCAAGGTCTATATAAACCCTATCTGCACTTAGGTTTAAAGAGGTTCTCCCCTTGCCCACACCACATAGCCATCTCCCTCTCTCCTCCATGCCTACCTTTGATCCTCTCTCTCTCTCCTCTCCACACCTAAGGGGCTTTGAGCTTCAGTATTAATGCGATCCAGGCAAGAAAAATGCGACAAGAAAGGAAGAAGGCAGCAGTACTGCAAGAGACAACATCGGATTTTTAAAAATTATTTTGAAGACCTTCAAGATCAGATCTAAATTTGATCTTTGGAGAAAATATTGAGGAGGAGATATCCAAATTTTGCCTGAGTGGATACCGGTAGAGGCTAGGCGATTGCATGGCTATATCCAGAATCTCAAGCAATCAATAGGATCATCATAGAATAATAAGATTACCCAAAAACAAGGTATAAATTAAATCTAATTTAATTTAATTTATTTTATTTTATTAGATCCATCAAATCAAATTTGAAAAGTATCAAATCTGATTTAGATTTCAGAGAAAATTTTTAAAATATTCCTCTTGGTCAAATCAGATTTGAACGAACCTGACCCAAAAAAATAGATTTTTTCCTTCAATCTGGAAGTAATCCATGGGAGGAATTCAGATGGAATTCGACTAATGGAGAAGTCTAGAAGGAGTCCGACAGATGGAGAAGTTTGGTTGTAAGAGAAGTTCGGAAGGAGATCGACTGATGGAGAAGTTCGAAAGGAGTCTGACTGATGGAGAAGTCCGACTGAAGAAGAAGTCTAGGAGGAGTTCGACTGAAGGAAAAGTTCGAAAGAAGTTCGACTAATGGTGAAGTTCGGTTGCAAGAGAAGTTCGAGAGGAGTTCGACTACTGGAGAAGTCTGGAAGGAGTTTGACTTATAAAGAAGTCCGACTGTAAGAGAAGTCCGGAAGGAGTCCAACTGATGGAAAAGTCCGAAAGGAGTTCGATAGATGGAGAAGTCCAACTGAAGAAGAGGTCTAGGAGGAGTCCGACTGATGGAGATGTCTAGGAGAAGTTCGGCTGAAGGAGAAGTGGTGATTGAATCTCTTCTATGATTACAAATTACACTTGGCTGAATATCAGACTGAACTTTGGCGGGACTGGGGTTTACCCCCAATAATAGTCGCCCTACTCTCGAGTTTGGAATTCGAAGGAAGAGAGTAAAAAGATGGCTGCCGAAGTTCTTTCCTGGGTTCTACGAATATTGAAAAAAGTAAGGCATTTTATCATCTTCCATATTAGCGCCAAAGTCCCTTTAACGCGATCCGACTCGAAGAGATGGATTTTCGAAATTTTTGTTGAAGTGCTGCCTGAGACATGGTGCCATAAAAGCACTGCCTATCGCCATTCTTTTGTCATGATGCTTGGGACACGCGTCGCACGAAGAATGGCCGAGAGAGATCTGCAATCATGACAGTCTCGGGCAACTTTCTGCTATTTAAGTCCTTCCTTTCCTAGTTCTTATCTCCCTTCCCTTCGAGAGTCCTGATTCCTTCCTCCTCCGACTTTCATCTTTCTTCCTCTTGAGAGTTTTGATTTCTTCCTCCATCCTTCCTGGTTCCGGGCACTCTTCCGCTTGGTCTTCATCATGCTCATCGCCTCTTTGTCCTTCTCGATCAACCTAGGTCAGTTCTACCATCTTTTGCCTCTTAACTTTTGGAGATTTCTCTTGAATTTAGTTTGATCCGGATGTCCTCCAAAACTTCCCGATCTATTGGTTCCTAGAGTTCATCTGGTCCAGCCTTCCTTGACCCCATCCCTGTTACAGTAGTTTACACTAGAGACATATCTCATCAACCTTTCATGCTGGATACCATTCCTTGCATCCTGACCCAGAACAATCTTTTCCTAATTAGGATTCAGTATGGGATTCCTCAGGAGTATGACCTTGAACTATCCACATCGAGTGACCGAGCGAGTTCTCCTCTGGCTGGCTGATTCTGCCCATATTTAGAAACTCTACATATCAAACTCCGACTTCCACTCGCTCCTTTCGTAGTTGCTCTTTTTCAATTTTTGAACATCTTCCTCACCTTCATAGCACCAAATTCTTTTAGATTTGTGATAGGATTTCTTTCTCCCTATCATCTAGCCGAGGTCCATCTGACCGTTTCACTCTTTAGAAACTTCTATACTTTCAAGCATCATCCTTCTGCAAATGACTGGTGGTACTTCTCCCCCCAGTTTGATAAAATGGGGTTACTAAAAGGTGCTCCTTTCATTCACAACTGGAAGAAAAAGTATTTTTTTGTGCACTATCCGACCTTGCTATTAGATCTTCCTCCTTGGTGTCACATTAGGGAGTCAGTCCGCCAAGCTCCTAGCTTAGATAGAATCGACCTTGATTCCTCCAACAAACTCAAAGCGTACCGAGCTCCTCTTCTTTTCGATCTTCTAAAAGAACAGACCTTGTTTAACCTAGGTTTAAGTCCCTTTGACCCTACCGATATATTTTTTTACTTTTCGAATTCACTCAGTTTCACATTTATGTACTGTCACTGATTGTGATTCCTTCTTTATTGCAGAAATAGATATTGAAGCTGCCGCGATGCTTGCAAAGGAGTTTTACGCCCAGAAAAGAAAAGAAAAAGTGTCAGGTAGTAGTTCGAAGAGGGTGAAGGTTGGTGCTTCAAGCTCCATGGCCCCCGCTGTCACTGCTGCTGCTTCCGAGGTTGCCTTTAGTGCCGAGGTTCTTCCAACTATCAAGGTCGGCACTATTGATGCGGATTCCATGCCCTCTACACCCTCGGGCCCTTCTAGTGGGGATCAAGCTCCAATGCTTTCTACTGAGGAAGAGACGAGGGAAGGGAAGAAGAAAAAGAAAGCTATCGCGAGGACACCCCATAAGGCTCACTTTAGTGAGCTGAATGACGATAGCAATGAATGAGGAGAGGATCCTTTCGATGACTCGGAGATCGTCTAGGCTTTAACTGATAAATTTGCCATGCTAGAGGTGGTGGACCTCATGGCCGACCTTAAACCATAGTAGCTCATCTGGGGTTCTCTCAGAATCCACCTCAAGATGATTGCTTCGTTGCCCAACTTCTTCTCTTGTCTTATGCTTTTTCCTTCTTCTCTCTTCTCTCATTCTTCTTTCTTTTCTTTCTTTTTTTTTTTAACATCGATCATTTGTTGCAGTTGGGTCACCAAATGCTCACCCACATCAAGAGGGCACACCATTTGGAGGCGGAGGTAGAGAAGGTCCAAGAGGATCTTCGAGCCGAGGTCAATCACCTTCAAAAAAAGGTCGGCAAGGTTAAGCATCTTGCAGAGGAGAAGACGGTAGAAATCGAAAGTCTCTAGGGTGTGCTCAGGAAGCAGGAGTTTGTCTCGGTCGAACTTAAGGTTGCACTGGCTCTGGAGGAGGAAAGGAAGAAAGAAGCTGAGATCAAAGTTACCGAATTGGAAGCTCGGAGGGCGAAGTCTATCTCGGAGGCGATGATCCAGGCCGTGGAAGAGTTCAAGGCCTCTTATGAAATAAGAAACCTGAATGTCGAGTTTGGCCAGAAGATGTTTATTAAAGATTTTAAGCTCTATGAGGATCGAGTTGCCTGAAAGTTTCTCGAGCTTGACCTGAGTTTTCTGAAAGAAGAGGAGGCTACCGATGGGGAAGCCAAACCATCCACTACTGCAGTCGACCCTTCTCCCATAGGAGCGATCGTAGAACCTTCCAAACCTACTATTGAGGAGTTCGAACCTTCTGAACCACCAACCGAACTTGCTCCTAAGTCCGTAGCTAGTGCAGGAGCACCGAGTTCCCCTGCTCTTTCCCCTCCTGAGGTTGGGAGCTTTTAGTTATTGTATTTTCTTTTTATTTTATCCTGTACTTAAAAAACTTTTATCAATGAAAGTAAGACTTTTATTTTATCAATAGCTTAGAATTTTTTTCATATATTGGATGCGGTCTCCCACCGATGTTGAGTCGTTGCCTCAAAAAATTCCTTTAAAATTGGTAATTAAGAGTTTGAAGAGAGAAATTCATCAGTTGAGGAAAATACTGAAAAAGATAGAATATGAACTCCAAAGATCTAGGAAAAAGGCTTCGGAGGCGATGATTGAAGTCACTCACCTCTGCAAATTATACATGAAGGATTTCATGAGCTTCAGCATTAAGAAGGATAATTTTGAGGAGTTAGCAGAGTTTAAGAAAAGTGCCAGTGATAAGTCCTGGGCGTTGACAGTGAAGATCAGCTCTCTCGAAGTTGAACTTGATTCGATGAAAAAGACAATCTGATTGTTGGAGGGGAGTTCATCATGGTCTTCTAATAAGTAGAGACATGATTGGGACTGGTCAAAAAAAATTTTCAAGCTCTAGAGGTAGCTTCATGATGCCAAAGCTCAGCACGATAAGTGTAGGACTGATTATAAGGAGAAAATGAGTAGGCTTAAAAGTGAGCTCAAATCGACGAAAGAAGAGGTGGCTCATCTTCGGAGGCAATTACATAATAATCAGTCGGTCGGTGCTGATAAAGAGTCGGTGCGGTTTATTTTTCTGTGGGAATCCTTCTACGGTCTTTCATTTGCATACAAAAAGGATAAGGCCGAACTCCAACAATTGAAGATCCAGATGGTATACGAGCGTCAAGCTATGAAAGATGCGGAGGTTGAGTTGGCGGTTCTAAGGAGGCAGTTGAGAGAATCCGAAGATAATTATCGATTAGCCGATAGGACGTATGTGGAGAGTCTACTAAGAAAGAAAGAACTTGAGGAAGAGATAGTCAATTTAAAGAAATCTTTGGTGATGGCCAGCAGTCCAAAGTTTGAGGGATCAGATCCTTTTTAGAGTTTTTGCCTTTTCCTCGCTTTTGTAACCGATCTTATAGACCTTCATTTTATAACAATTCTAACTTTAATGAAGAAATACCTTCTTTAATTATTTTCTATTTTATTTCTTCACTTTTTTTCTTTGTTTTGTTTTTTGTTGGAATAATCATCGAAAAGTAGCTTTTTTCCTATTTTTTCATGAACGGAGATCTTTATTTGTATCAGGATGATGTTAGGATGATGTTGTCTTTCTATTTCCAGCTTAGTTGATTTTTCTTGGTCCTTTTGTCAAAATGAAGTCCTTACTTATTCTTGATGAGGTTGGTTTTTGCTTTTGCCATGATGAGATTTTTCTTCTATCTCGAGCAACCGAAGGTCTTTGATTTGCTCACACTAGGATGAGGTTTTCTTTCTATTAACAGGGCTGCAGTGGCACAATTGGGCCATTGATAGGTCTTCTCCTCTCCTCCTATTTTTAATAACTAGAGGTCTTTGGTTTGCTCATGTTAGGGTGAGGTCCTTCTCCTATCCCTAACATGGCAGTAGGGGCATAAATGGGCCATTGAATGGGCCTCTTTCCTCATCCCGTCTTGAATTAACAAGGCCTTCGACTTTGCTCAAGTTAGGACGAGGTTCTCCTCCTATTCCTAACAAAACTGTAGAAGCACAAATGGACCATTGAATGGTCCTCTCCCCTCATCCTGTCTTAAATTAATGAGGCTTTCAACTTTGCTCAAGTTAGGATGAGGTTCTCCTCTTGTTGCTAACAAGACTATAGGGATACAAATGGGCCATTGAATGGGCCTCTCCCCTCATCTCGTCTTAAATTAACGAGGCCTTCGACTTTGCTCAAGTTAGGATGAGGTTCTCCTCCTATTCTTAACAAAGCTATAAGGGCACAAATGGATTGTTGAATAGGCCTCCCCCTCATCCCATCTTAAATTAACGAGGCCTTCAACTTGCTCATGTTAGGGTGAGGTTCTCCTCCTATCTCTATCATGGCAATAGAAACACAAATGGGCTATTGAATGGGTCTCTCCCCTCCTACTGTCTTAAATAATCGAAGGTCTTTGACTTACTCATGTTAGGGCGAGGTTCTCCTCCTATCCCTATCATGACAATAGGGGCACAAATGGGCCATTGAATGGGCCTCTCCCCTCCTCCTATCTTAAATAACCAAAGATCTTCAACTTGCTCATGTTAGGATGAGGTTCTCCTATTTCTAACATGGCTACTTTTGAGTGCTTCTTTTCTATCATCATATAGTTTTTGCACCAAGAAATGATAATATTGAAATGGAGTTTTATTGAAGGAAAGTTACTGGTAGTACATTCTCAAATTTTTTGAATTCTAAGGTTGTGGGAGTGTTGTTCCTCTGAGCTCCTTCAGACGATAAGTTTCGGGCCGGACGATCTCCTTTACTTCATTTGGGCCTTCCCAATTTGGAGCAAGCTTTTCTTAATTCTGAGGTTATGAAATAGCTACTCGTTGAAGTACCAAGTCTTCCACTTTGAATATTCTGCCTTTGACTTTTAAGTTGTAGTAGCGAGCTACCTTTTGCTTGTAGGTTGCCATCTGAACTTGAGCTTTTTTCCATTTTTCTTCAACTAAGTCGAGGTTAGCCCTTAAGTCCTATTAGTTGCACTGCTCATTGAATGCCATGACTCATGCTGATGGGAGTTTAGGTTCTATCAGGATGATAACTTCAGTTTCAAAAGCCAAAGCAAATGGAGTTTCTCCTGTTGGCAATCTTTGGATAGTTCGGTAAGCCCAGAGCACATGATAGAGTTCATCTATCCAAGTCCCTTTTGCCCTCTCAAGCCTTGCTTTGGTATCTTGCAGCAGGGTTCTGTTAGTTACTTCGGCCTCTTCGTTTGCTTGTGGATGAGCCACTGATATAAAATGGTGGAAGATTTTTAGATGTTCACAGAATTTGACAAATCTTGCTCTAGCAAATTATCATCCATTATCTGTTATGAGGGTTCGAGGTAGGCCAAATCTGCAAACAATTGACTTCTAGATGAAGTCCTGCACTTTTGCTTCAGTTATTTTTATTAAAGGTTCTACTTCAACCCACTTTATGAAATAGTCTATTACCACCAAGAGGAACTTCCATTGTTCGGACGTCATTAGAAAAGGTCTGAGCATATCCATTCCCCACTATGCAAATGGCCATGGGGCGCTCAGGGGTGTAAATTCGGAGGCTGGTTGTCTTTGGATGTTTGCATTTCTTTGGCAGCGGTCATATTTTTTGACATATTTCATAGAATTATAGTACAAGATTGTTTAATAGTAATCCTACCGAAGTAGTCTTTGTGATAAAGATCGGACCCTACATGACTTTCACAGATTCCCTCGTGTGCTTCCCACAATGCAAAATCTACTTCTGAAGGTCGAAGACATCTCAAGAGCGGTAAAGAATACGATCTTTTCTATTGCTTGCCTTCATACAGAACATACCGGAAGGCTTGGTTTCTAAGTTTTCGAGCTTCTTTTAGATTATAAGGAAGAACTTCATCTTTAAGATAGGCGATCAGTGGATCAATCCAACATGGCTCATGGTCGATCTGCATTACAGATTGCGGTTCCTCCAAACTTGGGCATTTCAGAACTTCAAAGAATACTTTCTTAGGCAGTTTGGCTGAGGCTAAAGTGGCCAGTTTAGAGTAAAGGTCGGCTCTGGTATTTTTTGAGCTTGGAATCTATTGGATGTTAAAACTATTGAAGGCCAAAATCAAGTTCTTCATTTTTTCAAGATATTTCATCATGCTTTCCTCCCGTGCTACATAACTATCGCTAACCTATCCAACCACCAGTTGGGAATCACTATAGACTTGGAGCCGATCTGCTTCTAACTCTTTAGCTATCTTTAACCCAATGATCAATGCTTCACATTCGGCCCCATTATTAGTTGTAGAAAATTTAGAGCGCAGCACATATTTGGTGATGATCCCCTTCGAGTTAACGAAGATCAGCCCTGCGCCTGCACCAGAAGCGTTGGATGAGCCATCCACATATAGGGCCCAAAAATCTTTGGAGAGATTGGCTCTTTCTTTAGAGGAGCTCGACTGCAACCATAAGATACTGGTTTCATTCTGTTCAAGCTCGACTGCATTTGGAATGGTGCATTCCACTATAAAATCTACCAATATTTGGGCTTTGACTGACAGCCAAGGTTGGTAGTTAATGTCGAATTTGGTAAGCTCAATTATCCATTTTGCTATTCTCCCAGAGGCATCTGTTTGATGGAGAACTACATTGATTGGTTGATCAGTAAGCACGATTATGGTGTAACCCTGGAAATAAGGTCAGAGTCTCTGGGCTGCAATCAATAGAGCATAAGTTAGTTTTTCTAACTTGGTATGCCTGGTCTCGACATCTCTCAGGATCTAACTTATGTAGTAGATCGGCCACTATACTTTCACATGTTCTTTAACTAAGACTGCTTCCAGAGCTACCGAGGAGACCGCTAGGTATAGAAATAGTTCTTCTCTAGGTTAGGGCTTGACTAACAAGGGAGGTGAACAAAGGTAGTCCTTGAGCTCTTTAAAGGCTTGCTGGTATTCGGTGGTCCAGTAGAAGTCCTTTGGTTGCTTGAGAACTTGAGAAAAAGGCACGCATCGCTTGACCGACCTTGAGAAAAAGTGGTTCAAGACCGCCATCTTTTTAGTCAGGTGCTGAACTTCTTTGATGGACTTAGGAGCCATCATCTCTTGAATGGCTCGAATCTTCTCTGGATTTACTTCAATCTTGTGCCTTGACACCGTGAACCCCAAGAATTTTCTTGAAGTCACACCGAAGGCACATTTGGTTGGGTTCAACTTTATCTTATATTTCCAAAGGACATTAGAGGTTTCCTCAAGGTTGATAATATGATTTATTAAAGATTGACTCTTGACAAGCATGTCATCTACATACACTTCCATGTTGCAATCGATTTGCTTCTTGAAGATCTTATTGATCAGGCACTGGTATGTTGCTCCTGGATTTTTGAGTCCAAAAGGCATAATATTATAACAGTAAAGACCACGGTCAGTAATAAAAGTAGTTTTTTTCTCATCCTTTGATGCCATCTGGATTTGATTATAGTCGGAGAAGGCATCCATGAAAGTGAGGAGCTCGTGGCTCGAAGTTGCATCCACCAGCTGATCAATTATGGGCAGAGGGTAGCTATCTTTTGGGTAAGGTTTGTTCAGTTTTTTGAAATCTATGCATATTCTCCATTTGTCATTTGCCTTTTTGACGAGTATGACATTGGAGACCCAGTTCGGATAGTTGACTTCTCGGATGAATCCAGCCTTAAGGAGCATGTCAACTTCTTCTACAATTGCCTTCTATCTCTCTGGGGTATTGCTCCACATCTTTTCTTTCATTGGTCCATATTTTAGATCAACAGCCAAACGATGCTCCATGACTTCTGCATCGATTCTTAGCATGTCCGTGGGGATCCAAGCAAAAACATCTGCATTTCTTCAAAGAAATTCGATGAGCTGCTCTTGTATCCCATCAGTTAGATTGGAACCAATCTGTACCATATGCTCCACATTCCCATCATTCAGAGAGACTGAGATATGATCTTCGATTCTCTCCTTTCTTTCGTGAGCTCATCCTGGACATCTAACCCATCAACAGGATAAGGGTCGGACTATTTTTTCTTTTGCAAGGCAATTGAGTAGCAGTGCCTTGCCAGAGCTCGATCTCTCTTGACCTCTCTGATTTCGTAATTTATCAAAAATTTCATCTTCAAATAATAAGTTGACACCACCATCCGAAGTGCATTTAGACCAGCTCAATCGAGATTTGCATTGTAAGCAAAGGGAGCCTTTACTACCAGAAAATCTACCTACGCTCTGGATTGTCTTGGATATTGCCCTATAGCCACAGCTAAAGTTATTATACCTTCAACTAGTACTCAGCACCAGCGAAGCCTACTAGTGGAGAGTTCATTAGTCTAAGCTAACTATTAAATATTGATATTTTGGAGAAAGCATCATAAAATAAGACGTCAGCCAAACTTTCATTATCAACTAGGACACAACATACATTATAGTCTGCTATATTTAAAGAGATTACAACTACGTCATTGTACGAAAACTGTACTCCCCGTACATCTACCTTAGTAAAGGTTATGGGTTCTTCAGTCGTCCATCTCTACACTGATCCCTCAGATCCGCTGGCCTCTTCTCACCGAAGTTCCCTAGAGATAGTGTTGATGATGCCGATAGGCGTTCGACGTCCTTATTGTTCCTCTCTCCTTGATGGTTTTGGCTGCGGCAGTACCCTTGACTGATCTTCTCTTGCTTCAGGTCAATGTCTGAGGAATCAACCCAGCCAACCTCTCTTGATGAGCTCCTTGATCTCATCTTGGAGCTAAATGCATTCTTCAGTATCGTGGCTGTGGTCACGATGGTAGAGACAGTACTTGTTAGGATTGTGCTTGTCAGGATGAATATGCATCTTTTCAGACTTCGATAGTTGCTCCTTGATCTTCATCAATACTTATATTTTTAGAGCATTGAGGGGGGCATAGTTGTGAAACCTTCTTGGAAAAGAACTTCTTTGTGCCCTTCTGTCGGGGTTTCTTTGACAATGAGCTCGAGGAGTTCGAGCTCACTTGCACTCAGGAGGAGTCCGTGAGCACGGTCGAACGAACTTCATTCGTCCCTCTATCAGCTGCGGGCTTATTAGACTCGTCCGCCTACCACTCTCTTGTGGCTTCTTCATCCTTCAACTTGAAGGCTTCTTCCGCTCGGGCATATCCTTCAGCCTAACCTAGTAGATCAGCAAAGTTTCTAGGATACTTTTTCTTCAAGAAGAATAGTAAATCATTCTTCTAAAGGCTGTCCTTCAGTGTGGCAATTGCAATAGACTGGTCTAAGTTTTGGACTTCCAATGCAGTAGCATTGAAGCGATTGACATAAGTCTGGATGGACTCTCCTTCCTTCTACTTGATATTGATGAGGAAGTCCGAACCTCTCCGGGGATGTCGGTTGCCAATAAAATCAGCCAAAAACTTGTGGCTCATCTGATCAAAGAAAAAGATCATACCTGGCTTCAATGCTAAGTATCAGTTTCTTGCTGCTCTCTTCAAGGTAGATGGAAAAGCTCGACATAAATGGTGTCTAGTGCGCCATGGAGCAGCATCATGGTCTGGAAGGCCTCTAGATGATCGATCAGATTAGAGGTTCCATCGTAGCTTTTAAATTGGGGAAGCTTGAAGTTTGGCGAAATGGGCTCTGGCATAATTTAGGGAGAGAAAGGAAGATCGATACAGATGTCATCATGGTGAGCCAGAGTGACATGGCAGAGTTTCTCAATCCATCAGTTCATCTCTTGTAGTTTCTGATTAAGGACGTCATCTCGATCGTAGATCTTGGAAGGCTTTCGACTGTAGATGGGGAAGGTTTCTGTTGGAGAAGAATTATGATCTGAACAAGGATCCTTGGATCTTTATTTCTCCTTCTCAGGGGCGATGGGTATGCTATCCCAAGTGCACCTCCTTGGGATCGATTTCTAACATCCTGATGATGGCTTTTCTGGCAGAACCACCACCGGAGGTTACTGCATGGCCTACAGCATTTCGATGAGGTTACTGCTATGGATCTACCATTGCTGCCAGTGGAGGAGGTTGAAGCACTGGCGATGGAGTGAAAATTGATGGATCTGACTCAGATCTGATGGTAGAAGCGGTAGATCTCCGGATAGTCGCCTTCTTTGGAGGCATTTCTTGAGATTGAGGGAGAGGATGGAGATGAACCTTGAAGAAGAAGATCCAAAGGATCGACTGCGCACTCCTTTAAGAACAAAGGTTTACAAATTGCCCTTCCTCTAGCGCCAATCCTGTTCGTGTAGAATCTAGTTAACACTAGATCGAGCTAGAGTTAAGGAAGAAGAGGTCCCCATCGATGACCTACAAAATAAAGTTCCATCTAGAGTCGGTGGTGGTGTTCAAGTCAGCTCTTCTAGCAAACAAAAATGGAGTGCTTATGAAAGAATTCAGCAGAGTTTTGGAAAGAAGAAGAGAGCTTAGAGAAAATATATCTGGAGGATCCATTTTATAGATGGAGCCTATAACAAATTTAAAAGTGACAGCCGTAACTATCGGATAGTGGGCCGCTCGGAGCCACACGGAGTTTGTTACAGAGAGTTGTGTCCATTATCGTGATGTATCCATTTGTTGGGATCTAATAGTCGAAGTTTGGAGGAAGTAGATGTTGGTTGGTGAAGAGGTTTGACATATATCAATTCTAGAGGAGTTGGAACTCCTCTAAGTTATTTATGAGTGAGTTGATTCATGCCATGTAGAGAGCTATAGATTAAAAGGGGTTTGACTAAAAGAAATCATCTAGAGGGAATACGACTCTAGGGGATCATCCGAGAGGAATGCTAGTTGAAATCTGAAAGTAATCTGCTAGAAGAATTCGGATGAAATTCGACTGATGGAGAAGTCTGTAAGGAGTCTGACTGATGGAGAAGTCTGACTACAAGAGAAGTTCGAGAGGAGTTCGACTGATGGAGAAGTCTAGAAGAAGTCCGATCGATAGAGAAATCCGGTTGAAGGAGAAGTCTGGGAGAAGTTTGATTGAAGAAGAAGTCCGAAAGGAGTTCGACTGATTGAGAAATTCAGCTATAAGAGAAGTCTGAGAGGAGTTCGACTGATGAAGAAGTCCAGAAGGAGTCCAACTGATGAAGAAGTCTGAAAGGAGTTCGACTGATGGAGAAGTCTAGAAGGAGTTCGACTAAAGGAGAAGTGGCAATTGAAGCTCTTCTACGATTACAAATTATACTTGGCTGAACATTAGGCCAAACTTCAGCGGGAGTGGGGTTTACCCCCAACAGGCCCAAATCCTTAATTACCTGTAAAATAGATTAGAGAGCATCAAATTCTTAATAAATAGGGAGCAACTAAATAAAATTTATGCCTCTAGCGACTTAAGTGTTTATCACAAATTAATCAATTTGATCCTATAACTATTGATTTGATTTTGAGCAGACCTAACCTAATCACAATCAACTCCTTGATTTAACTCGATCAATTGCCCATCTAGATTGAGCCCAACATGTGCTAATCAAAAATTCTAGGACTATAATTAGATTACAAATCCTATCTAATCTACCCATGAATCCATTGCACAAAATTTGCAGATCATGAAACAAAATTTTAGATTTAATTTAACAAATTTTAGATCCAAAAGAGACACTGCTAAACATGTTCAAATCTAAAACTAATTTCATATCTGCAGCAAACCTGATTTATTTCAAATCTAAAATAAATTTTATATCTAAAATAACATCATAATTACATCAAAAATGTTGTAGAAATTTTAGATCTTATTACATTTAATATTCAACATCATTTTAGGACAACCTTATATTAGAATGACGTTGAACTATTAACTAACTTCAGATTTGATTTCTGGAAATTAGATTTTAGATCTAAATTTTTCATATTTATATCAAAACCATGGCTCTAACACCACTATTGGATTTTAGGTGATTTTATGAATGTATTTTTAAAAAAAATTTAGATTTGTAGTGGAAATGAAATTCAGATTAAAACTATTTTAATCTAACATACATTAGATATAATCTATAAACTACGGAGGATCTATCATATGAACATAAAAACATCCGGTCTAAAATTGGATTAAGAAAAATAAATCAAACCAAAGATCTGATCCAGACCTTGGTGCGGATCAATGATCTCCACAATTAATGATCCTGGTATACTCCAAGGTTTCTCAATCAGCCACATATGTGTTCGGGCTATATGGATATCCATATGAAGCCCTCGAATCCGATCAAAGGCCTACGACTTTACTAGGATGCTAGCACCCTTGCAGAAACCATCTCTTGATGGTTGATGTTGTTGATCTCCATCTTATTTCTCTCAGAACTCTCTCAGGATAGATGGAGTAGAGGAGGAAAGAGACCCTCTCTTTTATTTTTCCTTCCTAAAGCCCATGCCATAGAGGTATTCCTCTCAAGAGAAAACACTCCAAAGATCAAATTGATGGAAAACATGCAGGATTTCATGCATGAATTTCAAAACTTTCTTGAAATATAATGCAGCAAAAGTTGTAAATTAAACCATTTAATCTATAAATGCATATAATCTAACTACTAAACCCTACATCTAGGACCTATAATATGTCATAATGTATGCATAAATCTGAAAACAAAAATATTTTGGTATTGATCAAATCAATACCCTAGATTTAGAATAATTCTAGATCTAAACCCTAGATCACATCTAGGTGAAAGAAGAGATCAAATCTCTTACCTTTATATGAGTCGAGAACTCCATGATTGATTTTCATTGTTATCTTTGGAGCCACACATATGTCCGGCCTCTACAGATGATGCACACGAAGCTGCAATAAAATTGGAGGTTTGTTGAATGAAGATCCGCTTGAAGTGATAGTTTCTCACAAATCCCTCCAGATAGTTAATCTAAATTATATTCTTCGGATCTCTTGAACACTCCAAGAGATGAAGAATAAGAGGAGGAATAAGCAAGAAATCCAACCTTTGGATCTCCCAAGAAATAGAAATAAAATATATTAGAAAAGGTCCTAAGAGAAGACAAATCTTCTCTTTCAAAACATCAACGATTGATATCCTGAAAACATCTTTATGCTAGGATAAGGGGGGACCTTCTCCCTTAGACTTTTCTCATGTTTCTAGATCTTACACTTACTGATTTTTCTCATAGAAAAATCTCACATAATATGGAGAAAAAGGATTTTCAAAGAAACCCTAAGAGAAGACCTTCTTCTCTTCTTCTTCTTCTCATCAGGACATGAACAAATCATGTCCAAAATTGATCATCCTACTCCAACACCTTGAAGCATAGATCTCCATGCCATCTTCCTCTCTCTCTCTCAGATTTTTATCATATAAAAATCATAAAGAAAAAATAAGAAAGTAAACCATGAAAGAAAACTATAAGAGAAGACATTCTCTCTTACCATTATCTTCATCAAGACATGAACCATTCATGTCTTAATGAAGACTTTTTCTCCAAAGATTTAGGTGCCCATAACCTCCCACACATCCTTCTCTTTTTCCTCTAATTTTACCATGAAAAACCTGAGGTATTTGATGCCCAAAACAATTAGAATGAGGCATCCCATAAAAATAGGAAGACTAGGTCAAAATGACCTAGTCAAACAAGGAAATAAGGAAGAGATTGGGGATGTCCAACTCTTGGATGTCTCCCCATAATTTTTGTGCATGGAGAGAAGGAAACCATCACCCAAAAAGAGAAGAAAAAGGACAACAAACAACAAGGGTGGACATTTTCCATAGAGAGAGGTGGAGAGTTTTAACAAATCAAAACTCTAATTTACTTTGACTCATTCAAACTAACTTCAAAATAAGACCAAGTCAAATTTGTATCCAAATTAATCAGGATATGGGGCATGGGAAATCAATTCTTAGTTATGAAAATTATAGAAAAAAAAAATTTAAAAATAAAATTAGTGGGCGTGGAGATTATTTGCGCAAGGAAGGAAATAAGGAATCCTAGTCTAACTAGGATTCTCATGTATTGACTAGGTTAAACCAATTTTTAAACCAATTAAAATAGGATTAGTGCAAGCCTAATTACGGATGATCTTAGTCCAATTAGAAACCTAATTAAGTCAGGTTTAAATCATATTTAAATCTGATTTAAATCTTAACTCAATTATAAATTAGGTGCACTCAAATCCTAATCCAATTAGGAGTTATTTTTTCTTACAATTGGCTTATCTAATAAATCAATCAAACTTAATCTAATTAAGTTCAAACCAATTCTAATTAAATCTAACTCAATTGAACTTGATCTTAGCTTGATTGCTCAATCAAATTGAGCTAATTAGCAATCCAATTGCTAATCTATCCTCCTGCAACACTTGCATTAGATCAAACATCAATCGTATTGATAGTTTGACCTAAGAACGATTCTCAATCGTCGATTAACTATCTGATTAAGTTACAACCTCTTATGGATGTGATCCTATATGTTTAAACCTAAGCCAATAGTATAGAAATCAATTCTTGTACTAGTCGAAATAACCACCTAGCAATGGTTCCCGACGTTCGAATAGGTCGAAAGTATGCAAAGCAACATTCTTAGAACCCCAACCGATGGTTACCATATAATTCATCCCTTTGACCAACAATGCTCAAGACAACTTCGAGTATGCTGTCAACACTCAAACAAGTCATCTCTATTATGTGTCAAAATTTTTCAAATCTCGTAACTCCTCACGAGGATTATCCAGGCCTGGATTTTGCTAAATTGAAACACAACGAGTCATTCACTTTCTGAAGTTAATTAGAAGTGGTCAATCCTATCTTGACTCTAACCAACTCAACAAGTACTTTACTGTACCCAAAAATCTTTCAAACCTATATTAGAAATATAGGTATATTATCGTCCACAACATTCCAAGCATCACCTAACTTTGATACCAAATTGTAGACCCATGATATCGCTCGAACACCAATCATCCTTGACATCACAAGCACTGATACCATATTGCGGAAGCTCCTGATCTTTAGCATCGACCTAAAGGAACCTGTGACATTCTCTATGGGCAGCAAACCATCGATCCTCCACCTAGATCTGTGATGGGGCACCTCCCTCCTTGGGTTTGAGGGAGACGCCACCTTCTCTAGGACTTCTTCAAGAACCCTAGGGTGGCAACTCTAGAGAGAAGAGAAGAAAAGAGTTGAGAGAGAAAAGGTCTATATTCCACAGCATTCATAGTATAATGAAATCCTAATACAACCTATGTATTTATATATAGCCATTAGGCCTGACCAAAAAACTCCCTGGCTAACCCAATACATGAAAGCACTCACCGAGCCCATGTACACCCATATCTCCCATGCTCTCATCCTCTAGATCTAGACCCAACCCATACATGAATTAGCTCCCTTAAGACCTCTCAAACCAGGCCTTAAGACCCTTAGGATCAACCCAGACCCTAGCTCAAAACAGACCCTCATGTAACTCTACCCGCATACTGAGTCGACTCAGTCTCAGCACTGAGTCAGCTAAATTCCACTAGGTTAGCTCAGTCTAAAACTAAGCCGGCCTAGTTCTGTGCCATGCCAGCAGTCTCGAATGCACGGCTCTCTATTTTGTCTGTGCATTAAGACTTAGCCGACCCAATTTTGGACTGAGTTGGCTAACCTACAGAAAATCTTCTTTCTGCAGTCTTAATTTCTCAGTTTTGGTTTCTTGCTTCACCTTGTGTCCTAGGTTTTCGAAGCACCAATCAACCATTGGAATCTCTGGAGCCAACATCATGACTCCTCCCGTGGCCTCCCAAGCCTTGGGAGCACCACAAATCCTCATAATCTCCACCTCGGTGACCCAAGCCTTGGCAAACCCCTCGGCAATGACCTCCTGCACATTTCCGCTATCCCTGCGCACTTGACAGAACCTATGCAAACATCGCCTCTGCCAATCCTCTTCAGCTATTGTGCACCTTTGAAGCCTTTGGGATGACCGCCTCCATTGCTGAAGATCTTGGCTTGCTTCTTGGCACCACCTTGGAATTGTAGGATCCCTTCTGCTTAGCAACTACATCACTTTCTCTGGACTTTCCTCAAGAACCTATAGCATTTCTACACTAACACATGCTGTACCATCTAACACGATCTCCTTAGAGCTATGCCTGTCCACCCGCACATGCCGCTCCATCTAAAACTGTGCATCACCGATGCTCCGAACTCATGCCAAATTTTCTTTCCACTTGTGAAGCCACCACTGTGGAGCTCCATATATTTTCAAAGTCCATCTAATGACATAGAAGTTGACTCTATCATCAAGTCCCTCAAGGCCAACCACTCAATGCTGCACTACTGAGCCTGCGGTTGCACCTCGAACACCGTCGCTGCCCCATCGAACCCTTCATGCTCTATGGCCTTCTTTGAAGCCATCTCGGATACCTCCGCAACCCATAGGTACCTCCGAAACTTAGGAGCTCATCCAATTTTTCTAAAACCAATGATTGAACCCTAAAAGATTCCACCCTAGTCCTTCTCTTCTGCCCCTACACCAGCCTTCGCTTCAGTTGCGCCCAGAGAACCATCCTCCATCTGAACTATGACTCTCCCTGATGCTCCTGCAGAAGAAACCTGATCCATGATACTCTCAACTACTAGAGACCTCCTGTCGCTCCCTGAGACTCCTTGACTCTTCCTAAGACCTACACCCGATCTTCCTGAGATACCACTGACACTCTCTGTTGAGATACACTCCTCGACTGCTGCACCACCAAGCCTCTCTCAGCCCCTGTGCCTTCAGGGTAGCGCTCCTACAGCACTCCAGCGCTCCCTAACTCATCTCTACACCACTCTACGCCATCAAGTCCTAACCTACTGGACCTCCATGGATCATCCATCTCCATCACCCCCAAGGCTTCATAAATTCATGCTCTGATCGAACCGCTGAATACATCTCCAACTATTTTTCCATCTTCCAAACATCGAAGGACGTATAGTCGCTTCTTCAACCTTCCTTCGACCATTATCCCTTAGAAAATCTCTCTTCAACATCCCAACACTACCCATCTTCCTAGAGAACCCTGATGCTCTCTGCTGAGATACCTCCCTCGACTACTACATCGTCGAGCCTCTCTCAGCGCTACATCTTCAGGGAAGCGCTACTGCAGCACTCCAGCACTCCCAGCCTATCACATAACCGTCATACACCCTGGCCTTTCCACCAAGATGGATCAGCAAATCATGCACCAAATTCTTCCACCCTAGGAAAATCCCTTTTCGTTAAACCTCTCAACCTCCACCTTCAACCCACTGCTCCCAGTTGGCCAAACCACAGCAATAACAAAGATAGATTTGAGACATACTATGGAATCCTTGTGCAAATTTTTGATTTCACCTTGTACGACTTCTCCTTCACTTTCATGCACCATTAGGCTCTGAAACTTGGCTCCTTCCACGCACCATCAGGCTCTGAAACCTAGCTCTGATATCATATTATCGTCCACAACATTCTAGGTATCACCTAGCTCTGATACCAAATTGTAGACCCATGATATCATTCGAACGCCAATCATCCTTGACATCACAAGCATCAATACCATGTTGCAGAATCTCCTAATCTTTAGTGCGGATCGGAAGGAACCTATGACATTCTCTATGAGCAGCAAACCACCGATCCTCCACCTAGATCTATGATGGGGCACCTCCCTCCTTGGGCTTGAGGGAGATGCCCCCTTCTCTAGGGCTTCTTCAAGAATCCTAAGGCAGCAACTCTATAGAGAAGAGAAGAAAAGAGTTGAGGGAGAAAAGATCTGTATTCCATAGCATTCACAGCATAATGAAATCCTAATATAACCTATATATTTATACATAGCCATTAGGCCCAATCAAAAAACTTCTCAGCTAACCCAATACATGAAAGCACTCACCGAGCCCATATACACCTACGTCTCCCATGCTCTCATCCTTTGGATCTAGAACCAACCCATACATGAATTAGCCCCCTTAAGACCTCTCAAACCAGGCCTTAAGACCCCTAGGATCAATCCAAACCCTAGCTCAAAATAGACCCTCATGTAACTATGCCTGCGCATTGAGCCAACTCAGTCTCAGTACTAAGCTGACTAAGTTCCATTGGGTCGACTCAGTCTGAAACTGAGCCAGCCTAGTTCTATGCCATGCCAATAGTTTCGAATGCATAGTTCTCTATTTTGCCTATGCATTGAGACTTAGCCAACCCAGTTTTGGACTGAGCTAGCTAACCTGTAGAAAATCTTCTTTCTATAGTCTTGATTCTCCAACTTTGGTTTCTTGCTTCACCTTGTGTCTCAAATTTTTAAAGTACCAACCAAGCCCCTGGAATCTCTGGAGCCAACACTGTGACTCCTTCCGTGGCCTTCCAAGCCTTGGGAGCACCATAAATCCTCATAAGATAGTCTAGCATCAAAGTATAGTAAGTTGCTTGCAAGTCACCATGGTGATCTCAGGTCTGAGCGACACTTATACCTATTGGGCTTAGCTAGCTACTCTTGATAGTAGAGTGAAACAATGGCCATGTTCAATATAGATATACTCCTACACCTTACCTGGATACCATACTAGTATCTCTATAGCACTTGGTTATGAGGACAACCAATGCATATGGCGTACAGTGACCTATGCTTGATAAGTTATCATCCTTATTAATAACTTATCATTTGATCATGAATAGTTTAAGAACCACCCAATAAATTCTTTTTTTTTAATTGATTATGATTTTAAGGACTTCATCATAATTTAGAAGTACATTTAAAAAAGATAGAACTTTTATGATGAACCAATTAAATAACTATTATTATTACATAATTTATATACTAATTTCAATCATTTATGACTTAGATAATTGGCTTTAGGACACATTTTTTAACAACTTTCAATTGGACTAAAGCCAATCAGAATGATATCAAATATCCTAACTTTCACTTGAGTTTGTAGAACTCCTTAGTTTCGAGGCCTTAGCAAATGGGTCGGTCAAGTTCTCCATTTCCATTGATCTAAAGAGAAAAACCTATTTTCCAAGTCAGATTCATTTAGATTTGATTAGATCAGGAAGAATATTTCAAAAATTTTACCTCTAAGATCCTAATCAGATCTGATCTTATTGATCTAATAATAAAAATAAAATAAAAATTAAATCTAATTTAATTATACCTTTACTTTTGATAATTTAATTATCTTATGATGATCCCGATGTTTGCCCAAGGTTTTGGATGTAGCCACGTGATGCGTGCTAATTTATAGCTATGGCAAGTGCACCAATCGATCAAGTAATAAAGTGAATGAGTAGAGTATCATCCCTAGAGGATTGGAAAATAAGTACTGAAAAGCTCTTTCCTATGCTTTATTTAGAAGATTGATTTATGAAAATAAGAAATTAAAAAAAATAAAAAAAATAATTAAAAGTTTTTAATTAAATAGAGAGAGTGTAAATTATTAGGGTTTTAAATTCAAGAGCAATGGATTACTAAGGCAATCGGTTCACCAATCTCAATCAATACAATATTCAGATTTTTAGATTAATTTTATTTCATGTGACGGTGGAATCTCCTAATTTATTCACTACCCTTTGGTCCAGGCATAGCAAAACTATTAATATTTATTAATTCCTTTGGTCCAGGTGTAATTTAAATAAATATTAATGCATTAAGTTTTGTGAAACCCTCTAATTAAAATACGCTGCATCCAAAGCGCACTAAAATTCCTGCATGCATATGAATTCTAATTTGATTCATAATACAAGGTATATAATCAAGAAGCATTAACATAGATATACTTGGTCCGTAACATCTATGTTCATCAGATCAATTAGAAGATGGTCA
>QRFJ01006150.1:0-88326 GCA_006176705.1 Cocos nucifera | reverse complement strand
ATAAGTTGTCCTGACTGAGCCAAAGGAGTTTGTGCTCAATCAGAGGCCTTCATATGGTCTGACTGGAGGTTGTCCAAGTCAGAATAGGTTGTCTTATTTGTAAGACATTACCTGCCATTTTTGGTCACCTGCCATTTCTTGTTCTTTGACTTTGGTCAAAAGTCTACCTTTGACTGGTCAAACATTGACCATTCACCCTTTGACTTTTGACCACATGTCATGCACCTATTGGAGAGCTGGTGGGGGCTTGTCCCCCTGCCAGAACCTGGCAAGGAGAAGGGCGCACGCCAAGGGTGGCGTGTGCCCAAGTAGGAGGCGCCTAGGAGTCCCTTGTTGGACAAGGACTCCACCTCCCTTTTGGATTCCAATTAGAGTTCTACTAAGAATCCAGTTTGACTGGTCTTAGGCGCCCTCTAAGGAGGAATCCAGGGGTCTCTATTCCAACCAATCAGATTTAGATCTGATTTCACAAAGGGTTGTGATTGGTTGAGAGGAAGAGGAGTTGGATCACAAGAGGTCTATAAATAAGACCCTGCGCCCAACCCTAATCCTAAGTGAAAAATGAATTCAATTAGAGATTTCCCACCCAAGGCTGCCTCTCCCCTCCTTCTCCATGCCATAGTCTCTTCTCCCCTTGCTCTCCACGTCCAAAAGTGTTTTGGATTTAGGTTGGTGCGATTCAGATCAAGGAAAGGCGATCAAAAGCAAGAAGGCTGCGCTGCTGCAAAAGGACGACTGCAGATCTTCAAAAGAGTTTTGAAGATCCTCCAGATCAGATCCAGATCTAATTTTTGGAGGTGTGATAGAGAAGAAGAGGATCTCCAGATCCAACCCTGAGTGGATACCGGTAGAGGCCAGGCGCTTGCGTGGCTAAGATCCAGAACCTTCCGCTGCAATCAGGATCATCTACAGGGTAATAGGATTACCCAAATCAGGTAAATTAAATTTGATTTAATTTATCTTATTTTATTTTATTTATTAAAATAATAAGAATCAGATCTGAAACATATCAAGATCTGATTGAGATCAAGAGAAAATTTTTGAAATATATCTCTTGATCTAATCAGATCTGAACGAACCTGGACCGGGAAATCAGGATTTCCCTTCAACTGGTATCAGAGCCAGGTTCTAAATTGTTTAGATCTGATTTTAATTTTATTTTAATTAGAAAATAAAGTGATTTTCAGATGTCACATGAGATGTGATCAGATCTGAAATCAGAAAAAATTAAAATTAAATGATTTGGATCTAAGATTAAGAAGATATGCATGACTAGTTCTAGAATAGAATAGTTCTATAGAATAGTTTTGCATGTCTTTGATTTAATCTGATTAAATCATATTTTAGATCTTCTTATTTACTATTTTCTGATATTATAAGTGTTATAATAACATCTGATAAATAGCAAATAAAAAAAATTATTTAATTTTAAATATCATATGAGATATGATAGATGCATGACTAGACTAGTTGTAGAATAGTTCTACATAATTATCTAGATTAGAATTTATTTTGATTAGATCAATTTAAATCTAATTTTTTAGATTATTATGTGATAATTTAGATCTGAAAATATGCATGAATTGATACATGAGATGTATGCAAAATATGCCATGATTAGATCTACTTTGTATATGAGATATATGATATAGATCTATAACTGTTTTGTAGTATTACATGTTCCTGATTAAGGCGTTCCTCTTGGCCGTCCGGTCATAAGAATGAAGAAGGGTTTAAAGGCCCTCTCTTCCCATTCGATGGGGTGTTCTTATGACGTGTAGGGGTGCTGCGTGTTCGTCCTTAATCAGAAACCCAAAACTTACTTTCTGCAAAACCCTAGATCCTGAAACCCTAGGATTTATTGTGCATATTTTGTTTATGAACCCAACTTAATTAAGAATTAAGTTTATGGAATATTAATTAGGTCTAAAATTGAGAATTTTCAGATCTAAGACATATTCATAATACTGGGTTCGGGCTTGGGTAGCTCAATTAGGTCTAAGCGGTTGATCAAACCGAATCAAGAGTTGGTTAGATGGGATCAACAATGCTTAAATTGACCAGCCTAATAGGATTAAGTCTGGGTCAAGATCGAGTCACGATCAAGCAAGACCTAATTAGGCTCAGAGGTTAGAGTCTGGATTGTAGGCTAACCCAATTGGTTCTGACTCAACAATTTGGTGTCTAAGGTAAGTTTGGCACAGACGACCGACTGGTTTTTAATTGGAAGCTACTCGACCTGAATGCGTTCTTGTGCGAGTTAACGGCATATTCCTTCCACCGGTCTCACTTACCTGGCCATATCTGTTGACACAGTTCTGATCTGAGGTGGTCAATAATCCGAGCTGACCCATGCCACTAGGTTAGTCATAATTGTTATGACTAAGCCAAGTCTAGTTTAATGAGACCTGAATCAATTCTCCCTAAGAAAAGATTAAGTCCGAGGTCTTCCACCATTGTAGATGTGCGGGCCCTTCCCGGGGTTGATTGTTCTCGGCTGGATACAGTGGCTCAGTTGCACCGGGAAGACGCAACCATGTCTATTAGGCATTGGATGCTATGGGCTGGAGGATGAGTTGGGCTCAATATTCTGGATACGGTGAGAGACCCAATTAGGAACCCAGTCTATGCAAATGGTGGGTCTGACTTAACTAAGGAGTGGATCAATATTCCGGATACGGTGAGATTCATGAATTAGAGACCAAGTTTGGGTGCACCATGATTAGAGAATCATTGAACAAGAGTTGTTCACTCATTGGCTAACCCATCACCAATAACTGTTAGGTGAGGTGATGAGTCAGTTGGTGAGACCGCACCACCCACTAGAAATCATTCAATCATGGAGATTTTTCGCATCTCTACAGAGGGAGTGTAGGGATCCGAGAAAATAGTGGGAGCTAATTTGTTTAAAAATAAAATTCCCTAAATAAATTGGTCAAGTCAAAATTACAGTATCTAACTAGAATCTTTGACTCTCTACAGAAAAATGTCTGCGTCCAACCCACTGGCACGTATCCTAGACACACATAGACTGACTGGACCCAATTATAAAGATTGGCTCAGGAACTACAAAATTATTTTGGGTTCAGAGAAGTTAACACATGTTTTGGACCAGGACCCTCCCACCTTACCAGCTCGTCCATCCACTGAACAGAGAGCGTCTCTGGAAAAATGGATTGACGAAGATAATAAGGCCAGATACTACATGTTGGGCTCGATGTCTGATGAGCTCCAGCGCCAACATGAAGATATCGGGACTGCTCGCCAAATGTTGGCTCACCTACAGGAGATGTTTGGTGAACAGAGTCGCGCAGCCAAATATCAAGTCACGAAATGACTTTTTAAGGCTAAGATGCGTGATGGGCAGTCAGTCCAAGATCACTGTCTGACAATGATCAAGGACATGGAAGAGCTTGAGAAGCTCGGTGTGAAGTTGGACTTGGACTTGCAGAACGATATTATTCTGCAATCCTTGACTGATGCATATGGGCAATTCATCATGAATTACCACATGCATAAACTTCAAAATTCCTTGGCCGAGTTGATGAATATGCTGGTTACCGCTGAGCTTTCTATGAAAGGTTCTAAAGGCTCAGTTCTTGCTATGGAACGGACTTCTTCCCAAAAGAAAGTCTTATGGAAAGAAAAAGAAGTCTGTGAAAAAGCAAAAGGTAGAAGGATCAAAGAAGAAGAAGGCAGAACCGAAGAAGAAGGTCGATGGCAAAGGAAAGTATTTCCATTGCAACAGCGACGGCCATTGGAAGCGGAACTGCCCTACTTACCTGGCCACCCTGAAGAACAAGAAGGAAGGTCCTTCTGGAGGTATGCTCGTTATTGAGTCTAACCTTACGGTTTCTTCTGCATCCAGTTGGGTGCTTGACTCTGGTTCTAGTGCTCATCTGTGCACTTCTATGCAGGGTCTTGAGGATAGCAGGAGGCTGAGGGATGGAGACATGATCCTACGCGTCGGTAATGGAGCAAGAGTTGCTGCAGTAGCCGTGGGAACATACCCTCTGCGATTACCATCTGGTTTAGACTTAGTTTTAAAAGACTGTTATTATGTGCCTGCAGCTAGCAGGAATTTGATTTCTGTTTCATGCTTAGCACAAGAAGGTTATGTGATCACCTTCTTTAAGGACCATTGTAACATTCTTTATGAAAGAAATAAAATTGCAAATGGTTTCCTTATTAATGGTCTTTATCAGTTACATATTGATGTACCTATTTTAACTATCGAGCAAAACGTGAATGCCAAACGACCTAGGGATAGTCCAAACGATAGATATCTATGGCACCTGAGATTAGGTCATATAGCAGAAGATAGGATTAACAAATTGGAGAAAAATGGGCTATTGAGTCCATTGACTTTTGAGTCATATCCAACTTGTGAATCTTGTCTTCAAGGCAAAATGACTAAACTCCCTTTTGTTGGACATGGGGAAAGGCCACAGATCTCCTTGCCCTAGTACATACTGATGTGTGCGGCCCATTCGATGTGCCGGCTAGAGGCAATTTTGTCTACTTCATTACCTTTACCGATGATTCTATCTAGGTATGGGTATGTGTATCTTATGAGACATAAGTCTGAAGCCTTTGAAAAGTTTCAAAGAATTCAGACATGAAGTAGAAAAACAAACTGGAAAACCCATTAAGGTTCTTCGATCAGATCGAGGAGGTGAATACCTTAGCCGGGAAATTCCTAGACTATCTCAAGGAAAATGGCATAGTCTCTCAATGGACTCCACCAGGAACACCTCAACTCAACGGGGTTTCAGAACGGAGAAATCGGACTCTATTGGATATGGTTCGATCCATGATGAGCTTCACAGACCTCCCAGATTTTCTTTGGGGACATTCATTATTAACTTCAATCTATTTACTGAATAGGGTTCCCTCTAAAACCGTTCCTACCACACCGTATGAGATATGGCACGGTAAGAAACCAAGTCTGAGTCATCTCAGAATTTGGGGTTGTCCGGCTTATGTCAAAAGACAACAAGTGGACAAGTTAGAGTTTAGGTCCTTTAGAGCTCGATTCATAGGATATCCTAAAGAGTCATTAGGATACTATTTCTACATTCCAAGAAGACCACAATGTGATTGTGAGTCGACATGCCATCTTTCTTGAAAAATAGTTTATTCAAGATAGCGGCATTGGAAAGCAGATCAAGCTTGATGAGAAAGTTCTCATAAGTAGAACGAGCTAAGGACCAATTGGAACCAAATCAGGTTGAGCCAATAAGAACACTACCTCCTCCACCTCGTAGATCGGAAAGAGTTTTTCCGTCCCCCTGAAAGATACTTAGGTATTATTTCAGAGAAAGTAGAAGGAAATGTTCCTCATAGGTAATGGTGCTCATGGTGATGATCCCAAAACCTACAACGAGGCGATATCAGATATTCGACTCCGAGAAATGGCAAGAGGCAATGAAGTCAGAAATTGACTCGATGCACTCAAACCAAGTCTGGACCTTGGTAGATCCACCAGAAGGTATAGTACCTATTGGGTGTAAATGGATCTTCAAGAGAAAGATTGGTGCAGATGGGAATGTGGAGACATTCAAGGCTAGACTGGTGGCAAAAGGTTATAGTCAACGTGAAGGCATTGACTATCAGGATACCTTTTCTCCGGTAGCTATGCTAAAATCCATCCGCACATTGCTTGCCTGTTGCAGCCTATTTCGATTATGAAATATGGCAAATGGACGTGAAAATGGCATTCCTAAATGGATATCTTGAGGAAGATATCTATATGGAACAGCCGCTAGGTTTCACATCCAGTGATACTGATCACAAGGTTTGCAAGCTGCAAAGGTCCATATATGGACTTAAGCAAGCATCTCGGAGCTAGAACACTCATTTCAATGATGTGATCAAAAAGTTTGGTTTCATCAAAAATGAAGAGGAACCATGTGTTTTCAAAAGGGTCAGTGGGAGCGCTGTTGTCTTCCTAGTATTGTACGTGGATGACATCCTCCTTATTGGGAATGATATTCCCATGTTGACAATCAGTCAAAATATGGTTGTCCAAGGAATTCTCCATGGAAAGACCTAGGTGAAGCATCCTTTATTCTAGGAATTAAGGTCTATAGGAGATAGACCGAATAGGATGCTAGGACTTTCACAGAAGATGTACATAGAGGAAGTACTAAAGAGGTTTAGTATGGAAAACTCTAAGAGGGGATTAATACCCTTCAGACATGGTATTCATCTTTCCAAGAAGATGTGCCCCAGCACACCTGAGGAAATAGAACGCATGAGCAAGATCCCTTATGCTTCTGCAATAGGGAGCCTCATGTATGCCATGCTATGTACACGACCTGATATAGCCCATGCTGTGAGTGTCACAAGCAGATATCAGTCAAATTCAGGTGAAGAATACTGGACTTCTGTGAAATGTATCCTTAAGTACTTGAGAAGAACTAAGGATATGATGTTGGTCTTTGGTAATGGAGAACTCCAAGTTCAGGGATACACAGACTCGGACTTCATGTCCGATATAGATGATCGAAAGTCGACATCTGGCAGACTGTTTGTGCTGGAAGAGTTCCTAGCAAACGGTGATATCATCTCATCCGCGATTACCTTGAGAAAGGTTACGTTGAGGTCAAGAGAGTCAACTCCACAGATAATGTGGCAGACCCACTTACAAAGTCATTGGGCCAACAGAAGATCGAAGCCCACCTTGAGAAGATGGGACTTAGACTTGTAGCCAATTGGCTTTAGGACAAGTGGGAGATTGTTAGATATATGTGCCCTAGAAGCCAGAATTGGCTGACACTTGTAATACACTTCTAGGGGCAAAATTGTAATTTTGACTATAATTAATGAAATGGGTTATTTTCTATCACACATGTGTATTTAGTGTCTGTGATACATCCTTTGAGTTAATGGTAATGATAATTCATATTTTCAAGAGTTGAAAATTTAAGACATGAATAATCATTATTAACTCATAAACAGCTCCCGACCATAGGATCATCACGAGGATGGTGATTGATCCGGAAGGTTGGTGTACGATCGCTTCTCTTTAGTAGATGAGTCTTGAGTCTACGGTGTGGAGACACCGGAGCGAGAGTATAGGTACTCGTTAGAGAACGAGGGCACTGAGCGTGACCACCTCGAGTAGTCATTAGGGAGTCTACCTTCTCGTCAATGACTGACTCGATGCTGCAGTAGTGTGTCTGGTTCTTTGACCTGAGATGCATCGACAGTTCACCTTGAGGGTGTTATAGTTTGACTACACCATTACTCGGTCTCCTAGCCATATGGAACCCTGAGGTGTATGTTGGCTATAGCATGTTCATTGTAGGAACTGGATTGCATCAAGATGGGATCTATCTACCTCGGTGGTAGAGGAGTAGCCCTATGATGATCATGAGAATCAAGTCCAGAAATCCATGGCCATGGTAGAGTGAAATAATAGAAAGAGTTTCTATTTAGATTTTCACATTGGACTCGAATCGAATGATTACATCATATGACAAAGACTAGGGTTTGACGAGTTCACCTTAACCCTAATCTGATCGAGGCTCAAGATAGAAGAACTGAATCACACAGGTAGCTGCACCAAGAGGTTCGCATTCAGCTCTGATGGGTTGCCACCATATACTGCTAGGTGTCACTGGTGGATTTTGGGAGCAATTAGAATGATTTAGATGATCGATCATTCTAGCTGTTCGAATCAGAAGAGTTCTGATCCATCGAAAGGAGTTTCGATGATGTCTATGATAGAGATCATGACATATCCCATTACCATACAGAACTGAACCTAACTGGGTCACACAAACAAGGGTTTGAATCTGGTGATCATCAATTGAACTGATCTAGTTCAATTGATCTGAATGAGATTCAATTAGGTTCAAGGAAATCGTGCTAGCACTCGATTGAACCTAACGTTCTTCTTTTACTATCATAAATAAGTTGTCTTGACTGAGCCAAAGGAGTTTGTGCTCAATCAGAGGCCTTCATATGGTCTGACTGGAGGTTGTCCAAGTCAGAATAGGTTGTCTTATTTGTAAGACATTACCTGCCATTTTTGGTCACCTGCCATTTCTTGTTCTTTGACTTTGGTCAAAAGTCTACCTTTGACTGGTCAAACGTTGACCATTCACCTTTGACTTTTGACCACATATCATGCACCTATTGGAGAGCTGGTGGGGGCTTGTCCCCCTGCCAGAACCTGGCAAGGAGAAGGGCGCACGCCAAGGGTGGCGTGAGCCCAAGTAGGAGGCGCCTAGGAGTCCTTGTTGGACAAGGACTCCACCTCCCTTTAGGATTCCAATTAGAGTTCTACTAAGAATCCAGTTTGACTGGTCTTAGGCGCCCTCTAAGGAGGAATCCAGGGGTCTCTTTTTTTCAACCAATCAGATTTAGATCTGATTTCACAAAGGGTTGTGATTGGTTGAGAGGAAGAGGAGTTGGATCACAAGAGGTCTATAAATAAGACCCTGCGCCCAACCCTAATCCTAAGTGAAAAAGTGAATTCAATAGAGATTTCCCACGTCTAAGGCTGCCTCTCCCCTCCTTCTCCACACCATACTCTCTTCTCCCCTTACTCTCCACATCCAAAAGGATTTTGGATTTAGTTTGGTGCGATTCAGATCAAGAAAAGGCGATCAAAAGCAAGAAGGCTGCACTGCTGCAAAAGGACGACTGCAGATCTTCAAAAGAGTTTTGAAGATCCTCCAGATCAGATCCAGATCTAATTTTTGGAGGTGTGATAGAGAAGAAGAGGATCTCTAGATCCAACCCGAGTGGATACCGGTAGAGGCCAGGCGCTTGCGTGGCTAAGATCCAGAACCTTCCGCTGCAATCAGGATCATCTACAGGGTAATAGGATTACCCAAATCAGGTAAATTAAATTTGATTTAATTTATCTTATTTTATTTTATTTATTAAAATAATAAGAATCAGATCTGAAACTTATCAAGATCTGATTAAGATCAAGAGAAAATTTTTGAAATATATCTCTTGATCTAATCAGATCTGAACGAACCTGCACCGGAAAGTCTTATTAAATGGGATTTCCCTTCAGTTAGAGTTTAGGTCCTTTAGAGCTTGATTCATAGGATATCCTAAAGAGTCATTAGGATACTATTTCTACATTCCAGAAGACCACAATGTGATTGTGAGTCGACATGCCATATTTCTTGAAAAATAGTTTATTCAAGATAGTGGCATTGGAAAGCAGATTAAGCTTGATGAGAAAGTCTCACAAGCAGAAAGAGCTAAGGACCAAGTGGAACCAAATCAGGTTGAGCCAATAAGAACACTACCTCCTCCACCTCGTAGATCGGAAAGAGTTTCCAGTCCCCCTGAAAGATACTTAGGTATTATTTCAGAGGATGTAGAGGAAATGTTCCTCATAGGTAATGGTGCTCATGGAGATGATCCCAAAACCTACAACGAGGCGATATCAGATATCGACTCCGAGAAATGGCTTGAGGCAATGAAGTCAGAAATTCGACTCGATGCACTCAAACCAAGTCTGGACCTTGGTAGATCCACCAGAAGGTATAGTACCTATTGGGTGTAAATGGATCTTCAAGAGAAAGATTGGTGCAGATGGGAATGTGGAGACATTCAAGGCTAGACTGAGTGGCAAAAGGTTATAGTCAACGCGAAGGCATTGACTATCAGGATACCTTTTCCCCGGTAGCTATGCTAAAATCCATCCGCACATTGCTTGCTGTTGCAGCCTATTTCGATTATGAAATATGGCAAATGGACGTGAAAACGGCATTCCTAAATGGATATCTTGAGGAAGATATCTATATGGAACAGCCGCTAGGTTTCACATCCAGTGATACTGATCACAAGGTTTGCAAGCTGCAAAGGTCCATATATGGACTTAAGCAAGCATCTCGGAGCTGGAACACTCGTTTCAATGATGTGATCAAAAAGTTTGGTTTCATCAAAAACGAAGAGGAACCATGTGTTTTCAAAAGGGTCAGTGGGAGCGCTGTTGTCTTCCTCGTATTGTACGTGGATGACATCCTCCTTATTGGGAATGATATTCCCATGTTGACATCAGTCAAGATGTGGTTGTCTAAGGAATTCTCCATGAAAGACCTAGGTGAAGCATCCTTTATTCTAGGAATTAAGGTCTATAGGGATAGACCGAATAGGATGCTAGGACTTTCACAGAAGATGTACATAGAGGAAGTACTAAAGAGGTTTAGTATGGAAAACTCTAAGAGGGGATTAATACCCTTCAGACATGGTATTCATCTTTCCAAGAAGATGTGCCCTAGCACACCTGAGGAAATAGAACGCATGAGCAAGATCCCTTATGCTTCTGCAATAGGGAGCCTCATGTATGCCATGCTATGTACACGACCTGATATAGCCCATGCTGTGAGTGTCACAAGCAGATATCAGTCAAATCCAGGTGAAGAACACTGGACTTCTGTGAAATGTATCCTTAAGTACTTGAGAAGAACTAAGGATATGATGTTGGTCTTTGGTAATGGAGAACTCCAAGTTCAGGGATACACAGACTCGGACTTCATGTCCGATATAGATGATCGAAAGTCGACATCTGGAAGTCTGTTTGTGTGCAATGGTGGAGCTGTCAGCTGGAAGAGTTTCAAGCAAACTGTGATAGCAGATTCCACCATGGAAGCAGAATATATAGCTGCATCAGAGGCTGCAAAGGAAGCATTCTGGTACAAGAAGTTTGCTGCAGAAATTGGAGTAATGCCATCAGATGCCATTCCTCTTTACTGCGACAACAATGGCGCCATAGCCCTTGCTAAGGAGCCGAGGTCTCACCAGAAGTCCAAGCACATTGAGCGGCGATATCATCTCATCCGCGATTACCTTGAGAAAGGTTACGTTGAGGTCAAGAGAGTCAACTCCGCAGATAATGTGGCAGACCCACTTACAAAGCCGTTGGGCCAGCAGAAGATCGAAGCCCACCTTGAGAAGATGGGACTTAGACTTGTAGCCAATTGGCTTTAGGACAAGTGGGAGATTGTTAGATATATGTGCCCTAGAAGCCAGAATTGGCTGACACTTGTAATACACTTCTAGGGGCAAAATTATAATTTTGACTATAATTAATAAAATGGGTTATTTTCTATCACACATGTGTATTTAGTGTCTGTGATACATCCTTTGAGTTAATGGTAATGATAATTCATATTTTCAAGAGTTGAAAATTTAAGACATGAATAATCATTATTAACTCATAAACAGCTTCCGACCATAGGATCATCACGAGGATGGTGATTGATCCGGAAGGTTGGTGTACGATCGCTTCTCTTTAGTAGATGAGTCTTGAGTCTACGGTGTGGAGACACCGGAGCGAGAGTACAGGTACTCGTTAGAGAACGAGGGCACTGAGCGTGACCACCTCGAGTAGTCATTAGGAAGTCTACCTTCTCGTCAATGACTGACTCGATGCTGCAGTAGTGTGTCTGGTTCTTTGACCTGAGATGCATCGACAGTTCACCTTGAGGGTGTTATAGTTTGACTACACCATTACTCGGTCTCCTAGCCATATGGAACCCTGAGGTGTATGTTGGCTATGAGCATGTTCATTGTAGGAACTGGATTGCATCAAGATGGGATCTATCTACCTCGGTGGTAGAGGAGCAGCCCTATGATGATCATGAGAATCAAGTCCAGAAATCCATGGCCATGGTAGAGTGAAATAATAGAAAGAGTTTCTATTTAGATTTTCACATTGGACTCGAATCGAATGATTACATCATATGACAGAGACTAGGGTTTGACGAGTTCACCTTAACCCTAATCTGATCGGGGCTCAAGATAGAAGAACTTAATCACACAGGTAGCTGCACCAAGAGGTTCACATTCAGCTCTGATGGGTTGCCACCATATACTGCTAGGTGTCACTGGTGGATTTTGGGAGCAATTAGAATGATTTAGATGATCGATCATTCTAGCTGTTCGAATCAGAAGAGTTCTGATCCATCGAAAGGAGTTTCGATGATGTCTATGATAGAGATCATGACATATCCCATTACCATACAGAACTGAACCTAACTGGGTCACACAAACAAGGGTTTGAATCTGGTGATCATCAATTGAACTGATCTAGTTCAATTGATCTGAATGAGATTCAATTAGGTTCAAGGAAATCGTGCTAGCACTCGATTGAACCTAACGTTCTTCTTTTACTATCATAAATAAGTTGTCCTGACTGAGCCAAAGGAGTTTGTGCTCAATCAGAGGCCTTCATATGGTCTGACTGGAGGTTGTCCAAGTCAGAAATAGGTTGTCTTATTTTGTAAGACATTACCTGCCATTTTTGGTCACCTACCATTTCTTGTTCTTTGACTTTGGTCAAAAGTCTACCTTTGACTGGTCAAACGTTGACCATTGACCCTTTGACTTTTGACCACATGTCATGCACCTATTGGAGAGCTGGTGGGGGCCTGTCCCCCTGCCAGAACCTGGCAAGGAGAAGGGCGCACGCCAAGGGTGGCGTGAGCCCAAGTAGGAGGCGCCTAGGAGTCCTTGTTGGACAAGGACTCCACCTCCCTTTTGGATTCCAATTAGAGTTCTACTAAGAATCCAGTTTGACTGGTCTTAGGCGCCCTCTAAGGAGGAATCCAGGGGTCTCTATTCCAACCAATCAGATTTAGATCTGATTTCACAAAGGGTTGTGATTGGTTGAGAGGAAGAGGAGTTGGATCACAAGAGGTCTATAAATAAGACCCTGCGCCCAACCCTAATTCTAATGCTATTAGACACGCCCCAAGGCTGCCTCTCCCCTCCTTCTCCATGCCATAGTCTCTTCTCCCCTTGCTCTCCACGTCCAAAAGTGTTTTGGACTTAGGTTGGTGCGATTCAGATCAAGGAAAGGCGATCAAAAGCAAGAAGGCTGCGCTGCTGCAAAAGGACGACTGCAGATCTTCAAAAGAGTTTTGAAGATCCTCCAGATCAGATCCAGATCTGATTTTTGGAGGTGTGATAGAGAAGAAGAGGATCTTCAGATCCAACCCGAGTGGATATCGGTAGAGGTCAGGTGCTTGCGTGGCTAAGATCCAGAACCTTTCGCTGCAATCAGGATCATCTACAGGATAATAGGATTACCCAAATCAGGTAAATTAAATTTGATTTAATTTATCTTATTTTGTTTTTATATTAAAATAATAAGAATTAGATCTGAAATATATCAATATCTGATTTAGATCAAGAGAAAATTTTTGAAATATATCTCTTGATCTAATCAGATCTGGACGAACCTGGACCGGGAAATCAGGATTTCCCTTCAACCTACACTTACGTCCACTTTCCAAGCTTTCTTTTGGATTTCCACTATAATTCATCCTTGATTATAATGTGTTTATTTTTTTAGACTCATAAATAAATTTAGTTAATTTTCTGGGATCACCAACCAAAATCTTACATCGATAGTTTTTCGAGCTCACTATCAATCCAATTGATTTTTCGGGCTCACTAATCAAAATCTAACAAGTTCAATTCTATGCTTGGATGGGCCTAATCCACAATTTTTTTTTCAAAAAAAATTAAAAAGAAATAAAATTATAAATAAAAGTTTTAGCATAATATAAAAAAAAATTAAGCTCTTTAAAGCCTAAAGAAGATGCTGATGATTTGCTCGATTGAAGCTTGGCTTTTCTTCAATTTGTACTTGAGATGATGTGGAAGATGTTGAAAAACATTGCTTTTAAAGGCTTTGCTAAAATCTATGCATAACTTTTCTCTCTCTCTTTTTTTTAGATATTCAATATTTTTCATCAAAAATAAAAGATTCTCTTTTTAAATTTGTTAATCTTTCTTCCAAATTGATTCTTCACTTTTAAATATCCTTGGAGATAGTTGGAGAATGAGTTCTAGCCATTGAAACCTCTAAAATAGCCATTAGAGATGAAAAAGAGCTATTAAAAAGATTGCAGAAACTAGCCATTAAAGGCTGTCAGCACATTTAGAGACCTCTCTATCTAACAGCATTTAGAGACCTCTCTATTTTTATAGAGATGTCTCACTGCAACTTCGAGATGACTCAAAAATTTTAGAATCATCGCGATCTCGAAATATAGAAATAAAATTTTTATTTTCTGAGATAGAGATGACTCGGGCTGATTTTGAGTCCTCTTCATCTCATGCCAAACAGTTTAGAGATGACTAAATTTTTTGGAGATGGCTCTAAATTTTTTGGAGATATCTCCTTTTGCTCTGGGATCGACTCAACTAAGTCTTGAACTCAAAAATTCCTTCTTTGAAGACCTTGACTTAATGAGTTTGTGGAGATCTTTTTCAATGAATATTTCTTCAATTTTAACATCTAGAAAGACCTATGAATATTCTTGAAATACATGATTAGATACATAATATACTCAATATTTTAAAATTATTAAAATCAATCTCAAGGTCAATAATCTCCTTTTTGATGATGGCAAAATCTTTGAGTATATGCTAAGAAAACTAATGTGAATCAAGACGAATAATGAATAAAACTTTATGAAAATTTTTAATGAGTCTTTAATTTATTGCACATCATTAGTGTATATATATTTCATATACTCATATCAAAATGATGTTTTAATTCAAATCAATAAATATCAAGATTTCAAGCATAAAAAATTTAAATTTTTTAAACATCAATCCTTCAAGCATATACTCAACATACTTCTCTCTCTTTTTGATAATATTATAAAACTCATGAGAAGAAATAAGAAATAATCATTAAAATCAATAATATGAATGTATTAAAGTAAGAGATGTATCAAGTTCAGAAAATTAATTTAAATGAATCATCTTTCTTTTAAAAATTTATTCTTTGACTCAAAATAAATTTAAAATATTTATTTTAATTTTAAAAATTAGCTTGAATTTAAATATCAAAGACTCTATCCTTTTTGATTGAATATGACTTTTTAAATTAGATTTTTAAATATACACTTTTAAGCTTAAGAGGAATAAAACTTTTTAAAAAAAATTGAATATAAAATCAAGCATAATATGTACTTTAATTTTTGTTATTTTTTTCTTAAGAAAATTCAGTCATTTAAGTTCAAAAAAGAGATGTACCAAAAATATATTGAGCAAAGTAAAAAGATAGTATTAAAGTAAATAATAGTTATATTTTTAAATTTATTGCTTTGAATAAAAATAACTTCAATATAAATAAATCATAAAAATTTTGCAATGCACATAAAAAATTTGGTATCAAATTTAAATTTTTAAATAAGTTTCAAAATTAAGTTTAAAAATTTATTTCTTAAAGTAAGAATATATTTTTAAATTTAATTTAACTTTAACTAATTATCCAAAAAAAGATAAAGCAATTAAATCATGTAAATCAAATTAGATAATCACATGAAAGCACCATTTAAGAAGATCATAAAGTAATTGATTGAGAATTTAAGATAAAAATTTATTTATCTTAATATAAATTAATCAAAATTTTCAATCAAATCAAGATAAAAAAAATTTTCTCTCCTTCTTTTTGGAGATACCAAGAATTTACTTTTTTTAATATTTTAATAGTATTATCTCTTCCTATTTTTCATAATTATATCTTGATTATTTTATCTTTTAACTTTTTTCTATCTTTTTCTTTCAAATCTAACATATTTAATACGAATTTAACTGCTAAATTTAGATTTTTTAAATTTAAAAAATATTTTTAATTTCAAAAGTTTTTTAATTAAATAATCATTTTTTAAAAATATTTTCTTTTTCTTATTTTTGCAAACAAAGCCATTTCTTTGAAAGATTTTTTTGATACTAATTAAACTAAAATTTAAATTAAATCATGATTTTCCTAATATTTCAATATCACTTAAGGATTAATTTATAAATTTAGCTTGATATCAATAATTTTAATTTTGAATTGATAAAGATGAATTGATTCAAATCAAATAATTTTAAAGATTTGGAGTGATAAATCAATTTAAATTGATATCAGCAAATCAGTCAAGACAAATCATAAAAATTTTCATTAATTTTTTAAAAAGATTATCTCTTCCTTTTCTTAAAAAAAAATATCAAGTAATTAGATTCAAAAAAGTTATATTTTTTTAAATTTATCTCGAATAATATCATATATAAAATATAATTATGCAAAATCTGATTTGAAATAAAAATATTCTTCTCTTTTTGTCAAAAGATATATCAATCAAATACATGATAAATAGTAAGCTATTTGATATTAATTAGTTAAAATTCAGATCCTCTTTAAAAGTTTAGCATTAAAGATAAATGATAATTTTTTTGAAATATCTTGCTTGATATCAACTTCAAAAGATTTAAGAAGATCATTTTTCAAATTTAATTTTCAAATCAATCAATCAAAATAAAGTATAAATGTTCATCAATAAATTTTCTTTTAAGAAAAAAAAGATAGTCAAATCAATGATCTAGAAAGATATTCAAATTAATTTGGGGGATAAAAAATTAATCAATTGAGGGTATGATAATCAATCAAATCAAATGAGATTAAGTAAAGATTAGGTCAAGGAAAAAACTAAATAAAGGCTCTATGAGTTTAGTTCAACTAGAAAATTTTAGATCCTTAGAGGTTCAACCTTTGATGCAATACAAATTAATACTTCATGTACTTGATCTTTTATTAATTAAATATCTTATTTTCAAGTACTTAGGTCATAGAATTTTTTTTTGAAAAAATTGATGGTTAAGTATCTTATGAGGGAATATCAAAAATTTATTTCATTTGCAATCAAAGACATTTATAGACAATTAAGTTTATGTTGATTTAAATTTCTCAAAAGTATAATTGATAAGAAAAAGTTGAGGTACCATATGTTGAAATCCAAGAAAAATTCATTTCATATTAATTCAAAGCATAATTCATAGAGGAGAGCATATTAACCTTTTCAAAAATAAAATATTTATTTCTTTATAAACATTAAGATCAATCATACTAAGAATATTTCAAGCAAATAAATATAACACATGTAGATAGCTCATTAAGATTAAGGAAGTATTAATGGTATGATATAAGAAAAGTTTAGATTATACCATGCATCATCACCCATTCATTTTTATTTTCAAGGCATCTATAAAAAGTTTTCATCTTTTTATTTTATTTGAATCCTTGGTGCACCTGCAAAATTACTTCATAATTTTTGGTATCCAAGCTTTTTGGATCCATTGGAGTTAGTGCTCAAGGTTCCTTTTGGAATCCAAATTTGCTTAACCAAAGTATGATCAATTTTTTTAGCATTGCATTTAGAAGTTTTATGACCAACTTTATTACATTTAAAATAAACTATACAATAATTTTTAGAATAAACTTTGCTAAATATGTTGTTCATAAATTTTTATTTTCTTAATAAATTATAACCAATTCCAGCTTTATCGAAAATAGCTTTTTGATTGATTAAAATAGATTGAAGCTTTTGAGAGCCTGTTAGGGTTAAACCCGCTCTTGCTGAAATTTGGCTTAGCATCTGGTCCTAAGACGATCCCTTGATGGCCAATCTTTAACCCGCCAGCCAATCTTTTAGGCTGCATGAGTAAACTCCAGAGTTTGTAACATGCTACAGACCTCGTCCAGATGAGTTTGGTGGCTGACCATGAAAGCAGTCTTGTTCCTTCATTATTAGTGGCTAGCTCTAATTGAGCTTCCTTTTTGATGAACTTGAATAGTGAGGGAAATCATCTAAGCAGTTGGCTAAACATTCAATTCCTGCATAATCTAACCCGGCCGACCTTAAAGCTAGTAGAATCCTCATCTAACCAAATTTTCCTTAGGCCAAATTTCTTCATTACAGACTGGACCTTACGACAAGAGCTGCAGATTGGCAGAGCTTCTCCCTAGACAAACTTTTATGCCCTACAGAGGGTAACAGATCTTGACTCCATGATATTTGGAATCTCGTGCACGTAAGATAAAGTTAATAGAAGGGCCTCATCTTCAAATTAGCCACTTGCAAGCCACATCAAAACTCTCAATCAAATTCCCTCCAGTCGAACTCCTTCCAGTTGCCTATAGAACTTCTTTCGGTCGAACTCCTTGTGGTCGCCCATAGGGATCCTTTTGGTCGAACTTCCTTCAATAGCCAAGAAGAGCTCCTTCTGGTCAAACTCTTTATGGTCGCCTAGTGGGACCCTATCGTCTATGCAAATTCAACCCCTAGCTCAGCCCGAGTCAATTTACATGCAGACGACCTTGGAGAAGTCTAAACTTCTCTAGAACTATTGTAATGCAAAACCTTTCATCACTGATAGATGCTCCATCCAAACTCTAGTCATTGATCTCCAACAGACTGATATGTTGCAACAATGGATACCACCCTCCGTAACAAACTTCATGTGGTCCCAAATAGCCCACTATCAGGCAGTTACGACTATCATTATCAGTTTGTTATGAGCTCCACCTATATAAAAAATTCTCCAGATACGTTTCTATCTAAGCTCAAAACTTTGCTTCAAATTTTTCTGAGCACTCTATTTTTGTTGGCTAAAAGAGCTGACTTGACCATCTGAGGGACCTGTTGGAGCCACCCCACCTCTGATTTGGACTTATTTTGTAGGTCCCAATTGTGACCTCGTCTTTCTTAACTCCAACTAATTTTGGTGTCTGTAAATTTTTGCACCAATAATTTTCAAACTGTCCAAACTGGACAGTCAATTGATCAATATACATAATTTTTTCATCCTTACAAAAATATATAAATGTACGAATGTCGAATAATATATACATTAATCAAAAAGCAGGTTTATCATTATATGCAATACAATATTTTTAAATTTTTTTAAATATTGGGTTTCTAAGTAAAGAACATCATTGCAATCAAAGATTGTTGAGACACGCATCCCATGCATGCGGACTTGAAGCATACTAGATGACTAGGCCGTGCAAGAACACCAGCATGACATTTAGACAAATTCCATCCTAGAGGTTCCAAAGTACCGAGCGAGATTGCAAATAGAACTAGAAATGGGCTGAGCTGGGGCAGGCCACACCCATCCTTGAGTCTGATCTAAAAATTTAAAACTAATTTAACTAAATTTAATTAAATATTATTAATTTAATTTAAATATTAAATCTAATTTAACTAAATCTTATAAGTATTAATTAAAAAGTATTAAAAAATTTAAATAATGACATTTGGTGACTGCTATGCAGTTGTCATTGCCACTATCACTAATACTCACCAAACCCATGAAGATGGCATTGAGGTACAGAGGTGGTGCTGCAACACAAAGGTGGTGCTACATGGTAGGAGATGGTGCTACATGGCAGGAGAAGAAGGGGGTGGGGAAGAAAAATGGAAGGTATAGGAGGAAGGGGGTGAAGGACGGCGGGAGGTGGAGGTTGCCGGGGAGGCAGGCTAGGGACTCAGGGAGGCAGGCCAAGGGTTTGGGGCTCGAGGGAGGCTTGACAACTTAGGAAAGTCGGATCTGGTAGTGGGAGAAAGAGGGGGACCGAAGACAGTTGGAGGGAGGTGGGCTAGGGGCTCGAGGAGGCGAGAGGTGGCCAAGGGCTCTAGGAAGAGGGATCCGATGATCGGAGGCTTGGAGAAGTGGAATCTGGTAGTCGGGGGCTTAGAAAGACAGTCAGGGGCTTGGGGAAGCAGGATCCGATGGAGGGGGAAAGAGGGGGACCATAGGTGGGGAAAAGAGGGGGATGGTGATGCGATGAGTGAAAATAAAAAGTTAGGAACCGACGGGGAGCTTTCAGGATTAGTATTAGAGATAGCTATATTCTCGTCGCTACAGTCATTACTAATAACTATGGTGATGGCTTTACCATCTTGACTACCGTCGGTAATACTTTTACTAACGAGGCACAAAATCCATTGTCAATGCCCATCAGTAGAAAGCATTATTAGAGATGGCAAAAATGCTATCTATTATGGATAAAGCCGCTCCTGCCGAAGTTCAGCAAGTTGTCTAATCTCAGGGTGACCCCATCTGGTGGTGTTGATCGTGACCAAACTTTAACCAGTATAAATTATTGCTCTAGTTAATTCTAAAATGGCCAACCTTCAATTTGCCAGCTAATCTTCTCTGACCGCATGGATTAGATCTAGAACTAGCAAAGTGTTATGGACCTCCCCCGAATGAGCTTGAATATTAAAAGCAATTACTTCCCATCTGATGGTAAAGCTTAAGTATCAAAACCCGATCAATCTAACTTTATTCGGTGCCAAATTATGAAGGCAGCCAAATTCCTCCGCTATAAGCAGTTAGTTCCAGTCAAACTTCTTTTGGACAAACTTGAGCAGTGAAAATAGTTGCCTAAGCAGTTGAAGTCCTAAATATTCGTCCACTAGGTTGTCTAGCCTAGCCAACCTAGAAGCTGACTGAACTCCTTCTCAACCAGATCCTCTCTAAGCCAAGTCTCACCATTGCAGTCAGATCTCATATCAAGGATATCAGACTGGCAGAGCTCCCCCCAGATGAACTTAATTTTATGTCTTATTGAAAGTGGCAGATCTTGGCACTCTTATATCTAAAATCTTGAATATGCAAGCCAGAGTTAACAAAAAGACTTTGTCATCAGATGAAGTCCAAACTTCTCCCCAAAAAATCCTGGCTGCTATCCTAAATTAGTGAATCCACTATCCTCAACCTTTAATCTAGAATATTATCCATTTGCAGACAATCCTAAAGCTAGCCAAATTTTAGAAGGAATAGTCGAGGCTCGCCAGAGTGTTGTGGTTAGGGCCACTTATCACAACTCTTAGCCAACTCTCGATCTAGCCGAATTTCTTTTAGTGGCCAACTAGACTCCATCTGGACAAACTCCTTCAAACCTTCCAGTCGCCAGGCAAGCTCCTTCCAGTCAAACTCCTTTCAGTTGCCAGGTAAGCTCCTTCCAATCAATCTCCATCTAGTCAAAATCCTTCTAGTCACTAGACAAGCTCATTCTAGTCGAACCCCTTCCAGTCGCCAGATGGATCATGACATCTACACAAGTTCAACTCCCAATACAGCAAATATCAGTCAACATGTAGAAGACCTTGGGGAAGTTCGAACTTCTTCTGAATTGCTGTGATGTAAAGTTCTTCATTGACTATAGCTATTCTATCCAAACTTTAACTATTAATTCCCAACAAGTTGGCATGTCATGACAACGGACACCATATCCTTCGTAACAAACTCCATGCGGCTTCGAACAACCTACTACTAGGCAGTTACGACTGTCACAATTAGTTTGTAACAAGCTTTGCCTATATAAGAGACCCTCGAGATATATTTTCTCTCTAAGCTCAGAATTCTGTTAAAATTCACTGAGTGCTCCATTTCTATTGGCTAGAAGAGCTGACTTGATTATTGGAGGGTCCTGTCAGAGCCACCTCAACTTTGGTCAGGACTTATCTTGTAGATCCCCGATAGTGACCTTATCTTCTCCAGCTCTAGCTCATTTCGGCATCAACCAAATTCTGCACCAACAAAATTGGTGCTAGAGGAAGGGTCTTATATCTCTAGTTCTTAAAGGAGTGCTCAGCGGAATTCCTTCTCTGCTTTAGCTTCTTCTTCTTCTTCTTTGATCAGCCCTGCAAGATGTTGCCCAAGAAGGCATCAACCAAGCGATTTATAGCTTCCACAGCCATATCTCACCCAGATCTACTTGCTCCAACTTCATCTTTGGCATTTCAGGCTCCTCCACTGACAGGAGTGGTGGACGTGGAGCAATTCAACCTACTGATCTAGCAAGTCAAAGGCCTCACAGAAATAGTGCAAGCTATGCAATAGACCCTAGCCATAGTCTGGGACCCCTAAAAAGGAAAAATAGAGGATGGAGAGTTCCTATTCTGACCATGACTCCACCTCCGAAAGATCCCTGCCTCCGTCCTACTAGAAGACCCTTGAAATCTCTGATCGAGAGGATCTTCTAGATCAGAGGTTCCTTAAAATGAATCGATGGATTGAGGAACTCCGTCATACTCCTTCCACCCACAGCGATGATATTTGCACCGACCCTTCTTTCTTCCAATGAATCATGCAGAAACCCATCCCACCGAACTTCAAGCTTTCTTAATTTTAGAGTTACGGTGGAACTACTGATTCGGTCGACCATCTTGAGGCCTTTCGGATCATGATGCTGCTCCATGACATACCAGACGCCATTTTGTGCTAAACTTTTCCATCTACTCTGAAGGAAGCTGTAAGAAACTAGTACTCGACCCTTAGGCCAGGTACAATCTTCTCTTTTGATTAAATGAGCCATCAGTTTGTGGCTCATTTCATAAGTAGCCAATGTCTAAGGCAAGGCTCGAACTCTCTCATCAACATCAAGTAGAAAGAAGGAGAGTCCATCCAAGCTTATATCAGCCGCTTCAATACCATTGTACTAGAAGTCCAGAACCTAGATCAATCTATTACTATAGCCACACTAAAAGATGATCTTCAGAAGAATGATCTTCTATCCTTCCTAGGGAAGAAGTATCCCAAAAATTTTACTGATATGCTGGCATGGGCTAAAGATTATGTCCAAGCTGATGAGGCCTTCAAGTTAAAGGATGATGAGGCTACGGAAGAGCGGCAAGTGGGCAAATTCAATAAGCCCACAGTCAAAAAAAAGTTGAGTGAAGCTCGACCATGCTCAAGAACTCTTTCTGAGCACAAACGAGCTTGAACTCCTTCTCGAACTCATCAACAAAGAAGCCCTGATCGAAGGGCATGGTAGAACTCTCCCTCCGAAAGGTTCCACAACTACGCTCTCCTCAATGCTCTAAAGACTCAAGTACTAATGAAAATTAAAGAGCAGCTATCGAGACTGGAGAGGATGCGCACTCATCCTGGCAAGTACAATCCTAACAAGTATTGTCTCTTCCATCATGACCATAGTCATGATACTGAAGAACACATTCAGCTTCAAGATGAGATCGAGGAGCTCATTAGGTGAGACCGACTTGGCCAATTTCTTCAATGTCGGTCTGAAGGAAGGAAAGATTGATCGAGAGCACTACCGCAGCCAGAGCCATCAAGAAAAAGGAGCAGCAAGAAGATCGACCACCTCTCAGGATCATCAATATTATCTTTGGAAGACTTTGATGAGGAGAGATCGGTGGATTGGTAGAGCTGGCTAAGAGATAGAGGATTGAAGAACCCATTGCTTTCACTAAAGAAGATGCACAAGGGGTTCAATTCCTACATAACGACGTGGTTGTAGTTTCTTTAAATATTGCAGACTATGATGTATTCCATGTTCTTATTGAAAATAGAAGCTCTATCGATGTGTTATTTTATGATGTTTTCTCTAAAATATCCATACCTAATAATCAATTAGGACCAATGAACTCCCCATTGGTAGGCTTCACTAGCAATACTATGCCAGTCGAAAAGATAATAACATTAACAGTGGCTGCAGGATGGTACCTGAGATAGTCCAAGATGCAGGTTGATTTTTTGGTGGTGAAGGCCCTATTTGCTTACAATGCAATTCTTGGTCAATCTATTTTAAATGTACTTCAGACAGTGGTGTCAACTTATTATCTAAAAATAAAGTTTTCAATAAGTTATGGGATTGGAGAAGTCAGAGGAGATCAAGCCCTAGTGAGACATTGCTATTCGATTGTCTTATAAGGAAGCAGACAACCAGATCCCTGTCCAATAGATGGGCTTGACATCCGTGATGACCTTACTGAAGAATGGGGGAAACCTATGGAAGATCTTGTATCAATTTTTTTAAATGATGGGAGCGAAGAACACACTATGTAGATCGGCTCTAACTTGGGAGAAGAAGTCAGAAAGTAGCTCGTCGCTTTTTTGCAGAAAAATATAGATATTTTTTATTGGATTCCTACGGACATGCTTGAAATTGATGCTGAAGTCATGGAACATCGTCCGACTGTTGATCCCAAATATCAGCTAGTGAAGAAAAAAATGTGCGACTATGCTCCAAAAAAGCAGAAGGCAATTATGGAAGAAGCTAACAAACTCCTCAAGGTCGGATTCATCCGAGAAGTCTCTTATTCGAAATGAATCTCCAATGTAGTCCTCGTTAAGAAGGCAAACGATAAATGGAGAATGTGTATAGACTTCAAGATGTTGAACAAGGCCTACCCAAGAGAAAACAATCCCTTGCCTGAAATTAATCAGCTGGTGGACACAACTTTGGGCCATGAGCTCCTCACTTTCATGGATGCCTTCTTCGGCTATAACCAAATCTGAATGACGTCAGAAGATGAGGAGAAAACTACTTTTATTACAAACTATGGTCTCTATTATTACAGGATCATGTCCTTCAGACTTAAAAATGCAGGAGCAACCTATGATAAATAAAATCTTCAAGGAGCAAATTGGTTGCAACATGGAGGTCTATATGGATGACATGCTTGTCAAAAGTCGATCTTCATCGAATCATATCGCCAACCTTGAAGAGACATTTAGTGCACTTTAGAAGTCCAAGATGAAGCTGAACCCCACTAATGTGCCTTCAGAGTAGCTTCGGAGAAGTTCTTAGAGTTCATGGTGTCGAGATGCAAAATCAAAGCAAATCTAAGAAAGATTCGAGCCATCCATGAGATGACAGCCCCAAAGTCAATAAAAGATGTTCGATGCCTAATAGAAAAGGTAGCAGCTTTGAATCACTTTATTTTAAAGTCGGCTGAGCGATGTATGTCCTTCTTTCAAGTATTCAAATAATCAAAGAACTTCTGCTGAATCCCCGAGTATCAACAAGCATTTGAAGAACTAAAGAGCTATCTCAGCTCACCTTCCTTATTGGCCAAATTTGAACCTAAAGAAGAATTATTTTTATACCTGGTGGGATCTCTCCAACGGCTCTTGCAGTAGTCTTAGTCAAGCAAGAGGCGAAAGTGTAGACGTTGATCTACTATATAAGTCGAGTTTTGAAGGATGTAGAAATCGGGTACACCAAGTTAGAAAAACTAACTTATGGTTTATTGATTGCAGCCCGAAGGCTTCGAATTTATTTTTAGGAGCATACTATAACACTTTTTACTGATCAACCAATCAAGACAGTTCTTCATCAAACAGATGCCTCTGGAAGAATAGCAAAATGGACAATTAAGCTCACGAAGTTTGACATCAATTTTTAACCTCGGCCATCAATCCAAGCTCAAATATTAGTAGATTTTATAGTAGAATGCACTATTTCGGATGAAGCCAAATTTGAGCAAAATGAAGCTAGTGTTCCATGGTTGCAGCCAAACTCTCCTGAAGAAAGAACAGATATCCCAGAAGGCTTTTGGGCCCTGTATTTAGATGGTTCATCCAATACTTTTGGTGTAGGCGCAGGTTTGATTTTAACTAACCTAGAGAAAATCATTGCTGAATATGCACTGCATTTCAAATTTTCTATAATAAATAATGGGGCAGAATGTGAGTCTTTAATTGCGGGGTTGAAGATAGTCAAAGAACTAGAAGTAGATCAGCTCCAAGCTTACAGTGACTTCCAGTTGGTAGTAGGACAAGTTAATGAAAATTATGAAGCTTGGAAGAAAAGCATGATGAAATATCTAGAAAAAATGAGGACTCTAACCTCGGCCTTCAATAGATTTAACATTCAACAAATCTCAAGAGTAGAAAATACCAGGGTCGATCTTCTTTCCAAGTTAGCCACACTAGCTCCAAATGAACTACCTAGAAAAGTTTTCTTCGAAGTTCTGAAGTGTCCGAGCTCAGAGGAACCCTAGATTGAAATATAGGTTGACCATGAGCCCAGTTGGATCAATCTACTTGTATCTTATCTCAAAGATGGTGTCCTTCCTCAAGATCTGAAAGAAGCTCAGAAACTGAAAAATCAAGCCTCTCAATATGTTATATTGAGAATAAACTATATAAAAGGTCGTATTTTTTGCTGCTGTTAAAATGTCTCTGACCTTTTGAGGCTGACTTTGCTTTATGGGAGTGCGTGAAGGAATATGCGGAAGTCATTCAGGAGCTAGATTTTTATCTCATAAACTACTTTGATAGAATTATATTGGTCGACTATGCATCAGAATGCAATAAAGTATGTCAGGAAATGTGATCAGTGTTAAAAAAATGCAAATATTCAAAGACAACCAGCCTTTGAGTTTACACCTCTGAGTGCCCCATGGTCATTTGCACAATGGGGAATGGACATACTTGGGCTCTTTTCTACGACATCTGAACTATAAAAGTTCCTCCTAGTGGCAATAGATTATTTCACTAAATAGATCGAAGCCAAACCTTTCACTACTATAGAACAGGGCCACGGTAGTGGTTCTTAACCACTACCGTAGCCTAAAAAACCACCGCCATAAGCTATAGAGTGGTTCTCTAATCGCTGCTATTGTAGCCATCGTTGTAGCTCTATGGCAGCGGTTGTTATAGCGGTTGCTTAAGCTGCTATAGATATTCTATTACAGCGGTTTATAAACCGCTGCAATAGATCGACCTATAGCAGCGGTTATGTAATCACTGCCATAGGTTATCTATAGCATCGGTTACATAACCGCTGCCATAGATAATCTATAGCAGCGGTTTATTAATTGCTGCCATAGGTCTAATACAGTAGTTGGTACCATTTTTACTAAAAACCTATGGCAGCCGTTGGCACGAATATGGCAGCGATTATAAAATTGCTACCATAGATCTTGAATAATTAAAAAAATTAAAATTTTTATTTTTTATATAATTTATCTGATAAATATAGATATATAATACAAGAAAATATAATAAACATAAAAATTATTCTAAAATACTAAAATTTTATTATCAAATAAAATTTATTATATTATTTTTTTAAAAAAATAAAATACATCAAAAGTCTCCTAAATCTACATCATCATCATCGTCATTGGGAGCCAGAGCCAGAGCCGGTGCTGGAGCTAGAGCTGGAGCCAGAGCTGGATCTAGAGTTGGAGCTAGAGCCAAAGCTGGAGTTAGAGCTGGAATGCAGGCCAACATATCCTCAAAGCCTATGACTCCAAAACGTGCGCTGAGCATCGACATCATGTCTCTCACGATGCCCTCTAGATGAGATGCGCACTTCTCAGCCTAATCTGCCGGCATCGCAGCATGATCTGCCCGTACCAATGCCTCCTCAAGCTCCTTCCAGCTGACAATATTGAAAGTCTATAAGGAGATGCTCGCCTCGAACTAGTAGCTTGTTGGCGTGTGTCTGGACTTGCGTCGGATCCTCCCAGAGTGCTCAGGCCCCAAGACCTAAGATAGATGGTCATGGGGCCTAGAGGTATCTGGGCCCTTGCTCACGCGTGCATCTAAATAATCCTATAATTATAAATTAAAATAAAATTTTATAAAAAATGTTATAATTCTAATCATATGTATTAATATATTTAATACTTACAAAAATACGTCCGATCGTGGTGTTCATCGGCCTGCCCGTCTTCTCCGTATGGTTGGATTGGAAGATCTCGCTATGGATGGACATCACTCCATCTCTGATCAGCTATAATAAAGAATAAATTTATCAAAAAAATGATAAAAAATATGAATTTAATTTATCTAGTAAGATTTAGAATTAATTATCTCTCTATGCACACGACTGGCCATAGACTCACAGCCTAGAGTGTGCATATACTCCTAGGCTGCATGGTTCTCCCGGTTCTAACGAAAGGTAGCCTAATAAGTATTTAAATAAATAATAAATATTTAAAAAATATTTAAATAAAAATTTAAGCATATTAAAAAATTTAAAAGTTAGGAATTTTATTCTATCACCAACTAATAGGTAAAGATAAGTCCTATCCCAATAAAGTAACAAGATATAAACATTCTGAAAATGTTATGCAATAAATTCTACAACATGAATTACATTCATAAATAATTAAGGATGAGCAACAGTCGTAGATCTGATCTCTTACGCAAATCTTGGTGTTAATCCAAAAATCTGAAAGAAAAATAAAGTAGATGATGGTGGCACCTTAGGGCTTAAAGTTGGAATCTTAGATAGACATATCAAATTCTATTCACTCAGAAGTCGGCAAGACCGAACCCCATCCCTCCCAGTGATGTCGGTGAGGCCGGATCCCCTTCCTCCCTCTCTCGCTCTCTCTCAATCTCCCACTCTCCCTCTCTCAATCTCCCTCGTCGGTGAGGTCGGACTCCCTCCCTCCCAATGATGGTAGCGAGGTCGGACCCCCTCCCTCCTAATGATGGTGACGAGATTAGATCCCTCCCTTCCTCTCTCCCTCTTTCGATCTCCCTCGCTGACGATGGCGGCGAGGTCGGACCCCCTCCCTCCCTCCCTCCCTCCCTCTCTCCCACTCTCGATCTCTCTTGCTGACGGTCGGCGAGCGATCGGCCCTCCCTCTCTTAATCTATCAGTCTGCCTCTCAATATCTTCATTTCTTAGTTTTGGATTCCGAAGTCGGATCCGATCTTCTGGGATCCATTAGGATCTAGGTCTAGTACTTCAAGTATAGATCCATCGGATATTCGAATTTGAATTCAGTACCAGTAATTAAAATTAGGTCTGAATCTGAATATCCAAATTTTGATCCGAACCTAACCCATTGATAGATCTAGTCCATATCCATCGAAATGGCACAGCCCAAGGCTACCGCCATGGTACGACCCAAAAACTACAGCATGCAGATAATTATAATATTTATAATAAATATTTATAATATTTATTATAAATATTCTATAAAGTATTATAAATATACATGATTAATAAATAATACTATAAAATAAAAAAAAAATTTACCTACAGCTATAGAGAGTGGATCGCACTGAAAGCTCCGAGGGTCACCGACGATGACGCTAGAGGAGGACGACGGCACTAGAGGTAATCTGCAAAAAAAAAGTAAGATAGTGAGATAGAAAAGAGAGAAAAAGAGGAAAGAGAGATAGCAAGGACGGTCGGGGATGGGGGGGCATAGTGATGAGGAGGCTCGGGAGGCATCATGATGGGAGGATCGATGATCGGGAGGGGGAGTGTCGGGGGTGGGGGGCGGAGGGGGTGGGGGGAGGGTGGCCGGGGGATGGGTGGGAAGGAGGGGCGGCCAGGGGAGGATGGGGGTGGGGGGCACCGGGTGGGGGCCGGCAGGTGGTGGGGAGGAGCGGCTGAGGATGGGGGAAGGAGGGGCGACCGGGGGAGGTGGGGTGGGGTGCTGGGTGGTGGGCGTGCGGGGAGGGGCGGCCAGGGATGGGGGGTCGGAGGGGGAGGGGGAAGGAGGGCCAGCATCGGCTGAGGGCAGAGGAGGGGCGGCATCGGTCGGATGGAAAGAAGCCTCACCGATGACGGAGAGGAGGGGGAGAGATAGAGAGAGAGATCGAGCGCGCACGGGAGGAAAGTAGGAAAGATTTGGAGATTTTTAACCCAAAATATGACAACAGTTATCGAACCACTGCCATAACTGTTGCCACAGATCTATGGCAGCGGTTACCCAAAATTGCTACCATAGATCTATGGCAGCGGTTCTATAACTGCTTTTGTAGATCTATAGTAGTGATTTTTGATAACCGCTGCCATAGGTTGAAAATAATATTTTTCTTATTTTTTTTAAATATTATATAATTTTAAGATTTAATATCCATCTTTACTGTTCATTATCTAAATAATTATTATTAGAGTGTCATCGCAAAAGATCGCCTCGATCCAATGGCCCTAGCTTCGTAGATAAAAAAATTTGATTTCGATGATCATGAATGATGATGCAATGATCTGATAGATAGAGATCTCCGATAGATTCAAAAATTTGCAATGATGATTTTGGTGATGTTTGTAGCATACTATCAAAGTTTCATTTCAATCGGATATCGTTATCTTGGTCAATTTTGTATAGGTTAGTTTCGATCGTTAAATGATAAACGAGTGATCAAAGGATCAAACAGTGTTCGATTATGAGATAATATTTTAGTTAAATGATCTTTGTTATAATTTTAAATATTTTATATGATGATAGTAAAATTTAAATCATTTTTACATAAACTATTCATGTTAATTAGGCAGATATTGCAAAAGCACGAGCATAACAACTAGTGAAGTTTCAGAATGGTTATCAGGAGACGTATAGTTTTAGATCATTCTTCATTTTATGAGTTAAATTTTATAATCACCATCATAAAAAATGATTAAATTAGTAGCCAAGATCATTTATAAAAAAAATTATCTCATAATCGAACACCATTTGATCCTTTGATCACTCGTTTATCATTTAACGACCGAAACTAATCTATACTAAATTATTCAAGATAACGATATCCGATTGAAGTGAAACTTTGATAGTATGCTACAAACATCACCAAGATCATCGTTGCAGGTTTTTGGATCTATCAGAGGTCTTCATCTATTAGATCATTGCATCATCGTTTGTGATCATCAAAATCAAATTTTTCTGATCGATGAAGCTAGGGCCATCAGATTGAGGTGACCTTTTGCAATAATACTCTAATGATAATTATTTAGATAATGAACAATAAAGATGAGCACTAAATTTTAAAATTATATAATATTTTAAAAAAAATATTTGGCAGCGGTTATAATTAGCGCTGCCATAAATAAGCTTATAGCAGCGATTCCTACTAACCTCTGCTATAGGTCCGACTTATGGCAGTGGTTTTACTAACTGCTGCTATAGGTTCGACCTATGGCAGTGGTTACAATGAACTGCTGCTATAGGTCGACCTATGATAGTGGTTTCTTGTAATCACTGCTATAGGTCCGACCTATGGCATCGATTTCTTGTAACCGCTGCTATAGATCTAACCTATAGCAGCGGTTAACAAAAATTGCTCCCATATGATCTATGGCAGAGGTTTCAAAAATCACTACCATAGTATGCACTGCCATAGACCCTTTTTATAGTAGAATTTTGCAAAAATCACAGAAGCTAAAATGCAGGACTTCATCTGAAAGTCTATAGTCTACAAATTTGGCCTATCTCAGACTTAATGGATGCCATTTCGCAGGAACAAAATTTGCCAAGTTCAATAAAGATCTGAATATATCCCATAAATTTACATCAATAGCTCATCCATAGGCAAATGGCGAAGTTGAGGTAACTAATAGGATCCTGTTATAGGATATAAAATTAAGATGTGAAAGAAAGAAAGAAACTTGGATAGATGAACTCTATCATGTACTCTAGGCTTACCGAACTATACAAAGATTGTCAACTAGAGAGACTCCATTTGTCCTAGCATTCGGAATAGAAGCAGTCATCTTGATAGAGCTTAAACTTCCATCAGCACGAGTCATGGCATTCGATGAATAATGCAACTTGCACGATCTCAGGGCTAACCTCAACTTATTAGAGAAAAAATGAGAAGAGGCTCGAGTTCGGATAATAGCCTACAAGCAGAATGTAGCCCACTATTATAATTCCAGAGTTAGAAGCAAAGCATTCAAAGTGGGAGACCTGGTACTTCAACGAGCAGCTATCTCACAACCATAGAACCAAGGAAAGCTCACCCCGAATTGGGAAGGCCCTTATAAAATCAGGGAGATCATTCGATCTAAAACTTATTACCTGAAGGAGCTTGGAGGAGTTGATCTTCCATATCCATGAAACTTGAGAAACTTGCGAATGTACCATCAATAACTTCATTTCAATAAAATTTTCTTACCTTAATATCTTCATCTTTAGTGCAAAGTTGTGATGATAGAAAATTACCTTTCGAACTTCATCATTAGATAAAGCTAACCACATTAGGAACAGAAGGAGAACCTCATCCTAATATGGATGAAGACCTTTGATTATCTAAGATAGAAGAAAAAAGAAAGAGGCCCTCTCAACGGTCCTTTTGTGCCCTAGAATCTCGTTAAGAATAGGAGAATCTCGTCCTGACAAGGATAAATGCTAACCACGTTAAGAACAAGAGGAGAATCTCATCCTAACATAGATGAAGACCTTCAATTATCTAAGATAGGAGAAAATGAGTAGAGGCCCTCTTAACGGCCCTTTTGTACCTCAGTGATCTTGTCAGGAATAGGAGGATCTCATCCTAACAAGAATAAATGCTAATAATATTAGAAATAGAAGAAGAATCACGTCCTAAAGTGGATGAAGATCTTTGATTATCTAGAATAGGAGGAAAAAAGGAGAGGCCCTCTCTATGACCCTTTTGTGCCCTAGGAACAGGAGGACCTCGTTTGGAATAGATGGAGGACCTTGCCCTGATAAGGATAAATGCTAACTACATTAGGAATAGGAGGAGAACCTCATCCTAACATGGATGAATATCTCTGATTATTTAAGATAGGATGAAAAGGGGAGAGGCCCTCTGAATGGTCCTTTCGTGTCCCAACAACCTCATCAGGAATAGAAGGAGGATCTCATCTTAACAAAGATAAATGCTAATCACGTTAGGAATAGAAGGAGAACCTCATTCTAATGTGAATGAAGATCTTCGATTATCTAAGACAGGAGAAAAAGAGTAGAGGCCCTCTCAATGGCCCTTTTGTTCCCTAGTGAACTTATTAGGAACAGGAGGAGGACCTCATCCCGATCAGGATAAATGCTAACCATGTTAGAAATAGAAGAAGAACCTTATCCTAATATGGATGAAGACCTTCGATTATCTAAGACAAGAGAAAAAGAGGAGAGGCCCTCTCAATGGTCCTTTTCTATCCCAGCAACCTCGTCAGGAATAGGAGGAGGATCTCATCCTGATAAGGATAAATGCTAACCATATTAGGAATAGGAAGAGAACCTCATCCTATTATGGATGAAGACCTCCGATTGTCTAAGATAGAAGAAAAAAGAGAGAGACCCTCTTAACGGTCCTTTTATGCCCCAGCAATCTTGTCAGAAATAGGAGGAGGACATCGTCCTGGCAAGAATAAATGCTAACCATGTTAGGAACAGGAGAAGAACCTCGTCTTAATGTGGATGAAGACCTTCGATTATCTAAGATAGGAGAAAAAGGGGAGAGGCCCTCTCAATGACTCTTTTGTGCCCCAGCAACCTTGTCAAGAATAGGAGGAGGATCTCATCTTAATAAGGATAAATGCTAACTATGTTAGGAACAGATGGAGAATCTCATTCTAATATGGATGAAGACCTCTGGTTATCTGAGATAGGAGGAAGCCATTTTTTAATAGCTATTTCACTGAAAGATGAAGTAAAAAAAAATGAAGAAATTAACAAACATCAAATCCATGCAGGACAAAAAGATAAATAATGAAAACATCATTCCATTAAAGTTGACGTTCATTACAAAATAAAGGACTGCAAGACCATATACAAAAATATAGAACAGACGAAGTCCTAAGAAGGACCAGATTCTTCGGACTTCGAACTGCTGACCCCTGCCATCACCTAGGATTGCTTCAAGCTGACGACTTCTTCTTCGAGCTCCTTCCTCTTTAACAAGCTCTCATGAAACAACTTATTAGCCCTTCAGTAATTATCTTTCGACTCGTGCAACCTCTTCCTCAAAATTGCTGATTCGACTTCCCCATCTTTAATGGCCTTTTGCTCGTAGGTCAGTCAGATCCTCAACTGCTGAACTTTGGCCTTTTCCTTCCCGTATGACTCAAAGAGATCACTTAAGGTCCTTCTCAAGGAGGCCATCTGCTTTGATTCTTTGCCCACGCTAGCTTATTGATTGTCAGCTAATTGCTTCTAGAGATGGATCACCTCACCATCGATGACTCTGAGCCTCTATTCAAGCTAGAAAATTTTCTCCATCCAACCAAACCTATAATCATTATATGCACTCTCCGCATCGTAAAGCTACTTCTGAAAGTTGGAGAACTCTTTCGATCAATTCCATGTGAGCTCAAGTATGGTGCTCTCAAGCCTTGAAAGTAGGTGGAAAGAGAGCAAAGAGCGAATGGAACCAACTATCAAAGAGCTTCAGCAAATGGTTCAGAAGAGTTGGCTTAGATCCTATCAGAGCCAGCCCAAGTAGAAGAAGAGCCAGCTTGAATTTTGAGAGAGCTAGCTCAAGCAGATGTCCAAAAAGTATATTAGATTGATACACTAGAAGAGCTAGCTCAGTTCCTGTTAGAGCCAGCCCGAGTGAAAGTCGAGTTGGCTCGAATCCTAAGAGAGCCAGCTTAAGCAGCAGAATAGAAAATGATGATTCGGGATCTCGTAGGAGACATCACCATTGAGCTAGCTCGATTGTTGACTGAGCCGACTCGAGTAGTGAATAGAATAGAACGTAGTTTCTATTCTGGCCTAGGATTGGGTTTAATCCTAGGGACTTAGGGCCTTGATTTGTAAGATCCTAAGGAGGCTAACCTATGGATTAGACTGCCCAATGGATGTATGCATGGGAGAATGGATGTATATGGGCTTGGTGAGTACATCATATTAGGTTAGCTAGGAAAGTTTTTTAGGTTGGATCTTATTTGACTAGGTATATATACTATATACTGAGTTTTGTAAATAGACATAGAATCAATACAAATCTTTTCTTTCTAAAATTTCTCTCTTCCTATCTCATTCTCCCTCTCTTCTCCATGCCCTAGGATTTCACACCTAGGATTTCACAAATTAGCCATCTCTTTCCTCGGATCCTTGTTGCTGTTTTTGTAATCTTCAAGTAGCAAGGATTTATTTCCAACAGACTGGTATCAGAGTGATGCCATTGGTGGAACAATAATTGGTATCAAAGCCCTGTTGTTAGATCTAGTGGAGGAAAGGACAAAGCTTCGCTTAGTGTTGTGGTAAGGTGCTGAACAGATTTTTTTGAATACTATTTATTCTCTTTTATGTTTGATTATTGGAATCTGGTTGGGATGGCATCGAGTACCATTAAGGCAGACTTTGGAAAGTTTGATGGCAAGGATAACTTCAACCTTTAGTAGCAAAGGATGAAGGATCTGCTGGTACAGAATAGAATCTACAAGATTTTGACTTGTGAAAGATCAAAAAAGATTTCTTTTGAAGAGTGGGAGGAACTTAAAGAGATAGCCTTCAGTATGATTCGTATGTACCTCATTGATGAAGTTCTATCATAGATTAACATGGAAACCACACCAAAGGAGCTTTGACAGAAACTGGAGAACACATATATGGATAAAAATATAACAAACAAGCTATGGTTGAAGAAGCAGCTGTTGGAAAATATGTCCTAAAGCCAATCATCTAAATAGTAGATGATTGGAATTAGTATATGAATTATCTAATAATAATAATAATTTGGTTGTTTCATCATAAAAGTTCTATCTTCCTTAAATGAACTCCTAAATTATGATGAAGTTTTTAGAACCACAATCAATCGATAAAGAAGGATTTATCAAATGTTTCTTAAATTGTTCATGATCAAATAATAAATTTTTAACAAGGATGATAACTTATCGAGTGTAGATCACTATATGCCATATGCATTGGTTGTCTTCATAACCAAGTGATGTGGAGACATTGGTATGGCATCAAGGTGAGATGTAGGAATACATCTACATTGAATGTGACCAATGTAGCACTCTACTATCAAGAGTAGCAAGCTAAGGCCAATGGGTATAAGTGTCCCTCCGACTTGTGATCGTCACGATGACTTACGAGCAACTTATTATACTTTGGTGCTGGATTGCCTATATTTCTAATATAGATGATGGAAGATTTTTGGGTATAGTCAAGTACATGTAGAGTCAGTGTGTGAGTCAAGATGGGATTGACCACTTTTGATTAACTTTGGGAAGAGAATGTCTCACTACATTTCAATTTAGCAAAACCTAGGCCTGGATAATCCTCGTGAGGTGTCACGGGATTTGCAAAATTTTGAGACACAATAGAGATGACATGTATGAGTGTTTGAGAGCATACTCAAAGTTGTCTTGAGTATTATTGGTCATAGGAATGAATTATATGGTAACCATGGGTCAGGATTCTAAGAATGTTGCTTTGCATACATTCGACCTATCCGGGCATCGGGAACCATTGCTAGATGGTAACTTCGATTGGTATAAAAATTGGTTTCTATGCTACCAGCTTAGATTCAAACCTATGGGGTCATACACATTAGAGCTTATAATCTGATCAGATGGTTAATCAATGATTGAAAATCGTTCTAAGGCCAATCCATCTATATGATTGGTGTTTGACCTAATGCAAGTATTATAGGAGGATCGATTAGCAATTGGATTGCTAATTAGCTAAATTTGATTGAACAATCAAGCTGAGATTAAGTCTAATTGAATTATATTTAATTAAAATTAGTTTGGACTTAATTAGATTAAGTCTAGTTGGTTTATTGGATAAGCCAATTGTAAGAAAAAATAATTACTTATTTGATTAGGACTTAGGTGCACCTAATTGACTTAAGATTTAAATCATATTTAAATCTTGATTTAATATAGTTTAATTAGGCTCCTAGTTGGACTAGGATCATTCTTAATTAGATTATATTTAATTTAATTTAAATAAAATTTAAATTTAGTTTAAACCTATTTTGACCTAGTCAAACAAGAGGAGTCCCAATTAGACTGGGACTCTCTCTTTTTCTCTTGCGCCTATTAAAGCCCATGCAAAATATTTAATTTCAGATTTTTTCTATATATTTCCATGCCCAAGAAGGCCTTCCACACCCACATATCAGATTATTTGGGAGTTTGTTTTGACTTGGTCAAAACCAGGAAGTTGTTAGGATTTAATTCCTACTTGGAAGAGTCTTCTTTGACCAAAATTCCTTCTTCCATCTTTTGGATTTTCTCCCACGCCCACCAATATCTTTGTTACCCATTTTCCTTCCTTTTTAGGTGTTCTTTTATGTTTCTCATCACTAAAAATTGGGGGGGAGGCATCCAAGAGTTGGATGCCTCCCATGTTTCCTCATTTGATTTTGTTTTTGACCTAGTCAACCCTTATTTTGAGCCGCCCCTTCAAGGTAGTTGTTGATGTCAAAAATATCTGATTTTCTGTGGCAAAATAGAGAAGGAAGAGAAGGTTTGGCATGGGGGTTATGGGTACCTACTTCCTTGGAGAAATGATTTTCATTAGATATGAAAAATTCATATCTTAATGAAGACAAAGGTAAGAGAAAAATCTATTTTCTCTTAGAGATTTATTTTCTAACCTTCCTGATGCATGCTAATCTATAGCTATGGCAAGTGCACCAGTCGATCAAGTAATAAAGTAAATGAGTAGAGTATCGTTCCTAGAGGATTGGAAAATAAGTACTGAAAAGCTCTTTCCAATGCTTTATTTAGAAGACCGATTTATGACAATAAGAAACTAAAGAACAAAATAAAGAAATAATTAAAAATTTTAAGAAAGTAGAGAGAGTGTAATTATTAGGATTTTAAACTTAAGAGCAATGTATTACTAAGGCAATCGGGTTTACCAACTCGATCAATACAATATTCAGATTATTAGATTAATTTTATTTCATGTGATGGTGGAGTTTCCTAGTTTATTCACTATCCTTTGGTCCAAGCATAGCAAAACTATCAATATTTATTAATTATCCTTTGGTCTAGGTGTAATTTAAATAAATATTAATGCATTAAGTTTTATGAAATTCTCTAATTAAAATACACTGCATCCAAAGCGCACTAAAATTTCCGCATGCATATGAATTCTAATTTGATTCATAATACAAGGTATATAATCAAGAAGCAATAACATAGATGTATTTGGTCTGTAACATCTATGTTCATCAGATCAATTAGAAGATGATCAGTAATCTAAAAGCATTAAGATCAGATTTATATACTTCTCATGAATAAAATTAAAAATTAAAAATAAATCATACTGAATATTGCATCAAAAGAGTGGCTACACATTAGCCTTAGTAAAAAAAAATTTAGTTCATGATAACAAGTTCAAAAATAGCAAATAAAATAAAAAGCATAAAGAAATTAAACTATGATTGCTGAAATTGATTGTCCATCACTCTTGGTGTAAAAACTTGGTGAAGAAGAAGAGAAGCTCCTTGATCGATGTCTTGATTGTCGGAAGAAGAAAAGAATATAAAAATTAAAAATTCTTTCTTTTTTTTCTCTCAAAAATCTCTCTTCTCTTTCTGCCTCTCTCTTCTCTTTCTCTTTCTCTTCCTTTTCTTTTTTTCTCTTTTTTTTCTTCTTTCTGTCTCCTTTTTTTTTTCTTCTCGGCAACAGCAGGTAGCCCTTTTTTTTATAGGCTAAGAGGTGGATTTTTGAAAGAAATCCTAACTAAATTAGGTCTAAAACTCTTAACATAAGTCAAATTAAGACCCTGAATGAATTCTAACCATTGGATGTTGATCAAACGATCCAAAAATCACTCAAAAAATTATCTTAAAATCCCAAATCAAGTTGAAATTCATTTGGATTATCGGATCAGTCTTGAAGATCAAATGTGGGCCATCAGATCATGCACAAAGAAGCCTCTGATTCTTAGTTTTAAAGTCTGGATGAATCTCAGCCATTGGATCTCGATTGGGAGCTACATCTGCCATTCATTAGCACATGCGTTTCAGCCATTCGATCAAATCCCAGTGAAAAGTGCCCATCGGATCAGATAGAATTCCCAAATTATCCTTTATAGATCATGCATGAGCTCGGTGTTGTGAGGACTACCATATTCTTCAGCCAATCGGAGTGCGCTTCTCCATATGAAATCTCCAAAATGCCCTCTAAACGGTCCACCGTGTGCCATGAAAAGTGCTGACATCAACTTGGCATCAGTATTACATCAGCGGGTCGGTCTGCTGAGTGTGGTCGGACCAGACGATCTGCTGAGCCAATTTTTCTGAACTGATTTGAATCGGATTGGCTTTTTTTTTTGAAATTCAATTTCGGGCTCGTTTGAAGTCCATTTTGCCTAAAATTTATTTCATCTGAATCAGAAAAATAAGATCTTCATATTGGTGGCCTTCTTTTCTATATAAAATTAATAAAAATATTAATTTCTAAAAAAAAATAGATTAATTTATTTTATAATTTAATACTTTTATTAGTATATTTTTACCACTTATCACACCCCCCAACTTAGTCATTGCTAGTCCTTTAGCAATATTTTATTTAATACTATGTTTCAATAAGATTATCCATCAAAAAGATAAAATTTAGGACTAAAGGTCAAAAAGTTTAGAAAATACTGCTAACTAAGCATTGAGCTTCAGAAGCAAATTTTTTAGTCAATATTTAAAAACTTTCTTAGAGTACATCAAAGATCTACAGCACTTGTGTTCATGATGACTAACTTTAACATTTCAGTATTAAATTAAAGGATAAAAGTATCCTCTCTTATCATCTATTTTGATCAATTTTCTATACATTCTTAATTTTATACTCATGAATTAAGGTAGCTTTCACACTGTCCTTCTTTTTTTTTTATGTGCTGAGCATCCTGGCCTTTCCTTCACCATTTTATGTGAATTTTCACACTTGATCTAGGTGCAGAGACTCAATTACTAGGCTTTGGGCAATCCCCATATACTCTGTCTTTTGCACTTTACTTTTAGGCAGGTAGCACTTTCCTTAAATTCAAATTTTTTTGATTAGAATGTATATTAATTATCAATTTTTAGTAATAATTGAATCCTTAGTTGGCCTTATAATCAATATCTACTTTGTCTTGTTAGTGTGCATGTGCAATTAGAACTGCTAATAGTCTTTTCATGATCTAAGTAGGCTGTTAAAGGACTGACCAACTAATCTATTTCTTTAATTCGTTACATTCATTAGCAGATATTTCTATTTTTTATCACTTGTCCAGTCTATCTTGCTCAAGATTTTTTTCTTGACACATGATATTTTTTTTTTTACTTCCTAACTTATTCTACATTATCTTAAAGGAGAAAGAAAAATAAAGGGTGCAATAAATGATAGGAAGGAATACACCTGATTTGGTTCAGTCTGGTTCTTTAAATCTTTGAAATTTTGCTTGAGCTCTCATTGATTTTTTTTCTACAAAATTGAAAATACACACCAAAGTAGTAAAAGAGCAATAATAAATTACTAAAAAATAAAAGAAAAAAAATGATCAAAACTAAAAAGAAAAGAAATAACCTATCTAGTAGTTCTGATTTATAGTCTTCAGCTTGACTTTCTTTGAGTTCTGAGTTGAATCAATCTGGTGCCACTTTAATTGGAATACTTTCATATTTGGTCAAGCCCTTTTTTAATTGGACATTGCTAGCTTTTATAGTCTCAAACCTATTTTCTACAGAATTCTCATATACTAAATTGTTAATAATATCAATTAGAAAATAAGTTTGATTATCATCAGGAGGTTTAGCATCTTTGAAAATATTAAAAGTAACTTATTCATCTTGGATTCTAAGAATTAATTTTTCTTGTTGAACATCTATTAAAGCTCTTCCAGTAGCTAAAAAAGGTCTTCCTAAAATAAGGGGTACATCATAATCTTCTTCCATATCAAGAATAATAAAATCAATAGAGAAAATAAACTTATTTATCTTTACCAAGACATCCTCCACTATACCTCTTGGATATTTGATGGATCTATTGGCTAATTGAAGAATAATAGTGGTAGACTTCGGTTCTCCTAGACCCAGCTTTCTGAAAATAGAAAAAGGCATGAGATTAATACTTGCTCCTAAATCATATAAAACTTTATTAAAACTATAATCACCAATAATGCAAGGGATAGTAACTTTCTGGATCTTTTAGCTTCTGTGGTAATTTATTTTGAAGTATTTCTAAGCATTCTTCATTCAAATTTATTCTCTCATGCTCCTTCAGCTTTTTCTTATTTGTTAGGATTTCTTTGAGAAACTTGGTATACCTGGACATTTGAGTGATAGCATCTACAAAAAGAATATTAATATGTAAATTCTTTAATATTTAAAAAAAAATTAGAAAATTTCTTATCTGGATGCTATATTTGTCTCTTTGGAAATGATAGTGGCGGCACGTAGGGCTTCACATTTGGATCGACAAACTGTATACTTGGAGACCATCCATCTGCTCATTATTTTGGTGACTGACGAATTTTAGTTGATGGTTTCTTATTTGTAGTTGGCTCTTCAGTCTCTTTCTTTTAATGTGGTTCCTCCAGCTTTATACCACTTCTTAGGATAATAGCATTGACTTGCTCCCTTGGATTGGTCTTTGTGTTGCTGGGCAAGGATCCTTAAGGTCTCTCGAAGATTATCTTAGCCATTTGACCTATTTGCATCTCCAAGTTTTGAATTGCTGCTGCTTGGTCCTATCTAAGTTTGGCTTCTAAATTTTTTATAGTTGCTTCTTGGTTTTGCATAAATTTGACCATCAGCTCTTTCATGTTGGACTTTTGTTCAGGTACTTGGAATTCTAGGGGTGGCTGTTGTACTGTATTTTGATTACTCTATGAGAAATTTGAGTGCTGCCTCCACCCTTGATTGTATGTGTTGGAGTAGGGATTATTTTATTACGGCCTAAAAAAATTACCAACATAATTAGCTGTATCAGTTGCTTTAACAAAAGGATTACCTATCTAGTAATTGCTTGTATCGTGTCCTCCTCCACACAGGTCATAGGTGATGCTCTGAACATGCATAGCTGTTCCCTTCAAGTTGTTGACTTCAGCTCTAAGGGCTGCAATTTCAGCTAGTAAGGTTGGCACGCAATCTACTCCCTGCACAGCTGCTAGTCTTTTTGGCATCATGCATTCTGTCTGTTATTGATAGCTATTTGATGCCATCTCATCGATCAGATCAAAGGCTTCTTCCTTCATTTTTTGGTTAATGGTTCCTCCTGCTGCTGCATCAATCATAGAATGATTAGTAGGAGATAAACCATTATAGAAAGTTTGTACCTAAAGCCATATGGATAGTTGATGATGTGGACATCTCCTCAGTAGTTTCTTGAAATGCTCCCAAGCCTCATATAGTATCTCCATGTCCATCTGCATAAAAGAGGTGATATCATTATGCATCTTGACAGTCTTAGAAGGTGGAAAGTACTTGGCTAAGAATTTTTGGACTAGGACATCCCAAGTTGTGATAGAACCTATAGGAAGAGAATGAAGCCAACTTTTAGCTTTATCCCATAAAGAGAAAGGAAATAACCTTAATCTAATAGCATCATCTGACACCCCATTAATTTTAAAAGTATAATAAAGTTCAAGAAAGTTAGAAATATAGGCATTTAGATCATCATGTATGTGTCCATTGAATTGGACAGTTGATTGAATCATCTGGATCATCACTGGTTTTATTTTGAAGTTGTTTGCTCGCACAGATGGTCTTCTAACGCTCGAAGCTGCATCGACTATAGATGGTGTGATGTAATCATTTAATGGATGATGTATTGATCGAATAGCTTCATGCTGTCCCTCGGTCGCCATATCCAATCCTAGATTGATGTCGTTAGGATCTTCAGCTACCATATTTCTTTCTAGTTGTAGTCTTCTAATGGTCCTTTCAATTTCTGGATCTAAAGGTAGTAAGTTATTATGTCCAGTATGTGTCATGCACTGAACAAAATTTTAAAAATAAAGTAAGAATAAAAATTAAAAATAAAATTCTAAAGTAAAGCTAGGATCAAAATTTTAATATTATTTTAGACACAATCACCGACAACGGTGCCAAAAACTTGATGCGTGCTAATCTATAGTTATGGCAAGTGCACCAATCAATCAAGTAATAAAGTAAATTAGTAGAGTATCATCCCTAGAGGATTGAAAAATAAGTACCGTAAAGCTCTTTCCTATGCTTTATTTAGAAGACCGATTTATGAGAATAAGAAATTAAAGAATAAAATAAAGAAATAATTAAAAATTTTAAGAAAATAGAGAGTGTAATTATTAGGGTTTTAAACTTAAGAGCAATGTATTACTAAGGCAATCAGATTCACCAACTCGGTCAATACAATATTCAAGTTATTAGATTAATTTTATTTCATGTGATAGTGGAGTTTCCTAGTTTATTCACTATTCTTTGATTGAGGCATAGCAAAACTATCAATATTTATTAATTATCCTTTGGTCTAGGTGTAATTTTTAAATAAATATTAATGCATTAAGTTTTGTGAAATCCTCTAATTAAAATTGCTGCATCCAAAGTGCACTAAAATTTCTGCATGCATATGAATTCTAATTTGATTCATAATATAAGGTATATAATCAAGAAGTAATAACATAGATGTACTTGGTTCGTAATATCTATGTTCATCAAGTCAATTAGAAGATGACCAGTAATCTAAAAGCATTAAGATCAGATTTATATACTCCTCATGAATAAAATTTAAAATTTAAAATAAATCACACTAAATATTGCATCATAAGAGTGGCTACACCTTAGCCTTAGTAAAGAAAATTTAGTTCACGATAACAAGTTCAAAAATAGCAAATAAAATAAAAAGCATAAAGAAATTAGACTGTTTGATTGCTGAAATTGATTGTCCGTCATTCTTGGTATGGAAATCTTGGTGAAGAAGAAAGAAGCTCCTTGATCGATATCTTGATTGTCGGAAGAAGAAAAAAATATAAAAATTAAAAGTCCTTTCTTTTCTTTCTCTCAAAAATCTCTCTTCTCTTTCTGTCTCTCTCTTCTCTTTCTCTTCTTTTTCTTTTTTTCTCTTTTTTTTTCTTCTTTCTGTCTCCTTTTTTTTTTCTTCTCGATAACAGCAGGTAGCCCTCCTTTTTATAGGCTAAGAGGTGGATTTTTGGAAGAAATCCTAACTAAATTAGGTCTAAAACTCTTAACATAAGTTAAATTAAGACCATGGATGAATTCTAACCGTTGGATGTCGATCAAACAATCCAAAAATTACTCAAAAAATCATCTTAAAATCCCAAATCAAGTTAGAATTCATTTGAACTATCGGATCAGCCTTGAAGATCAAATCTGGGCCGTCAGATCGTGCATAGAGAAGCCTTTGATTCTTAGTTTTAAAGTCGAGATGAATCTCAGCCGTTGGATCTCGATTGGGAGCTACATCTGCCATTCGTTAGCACTTGCATTTCAGCCATTCGATCAAATCTCAATGAAAAGCATTCATCGGATCAGATAGAATTCTCAAATTACCCTCTATAAACCATGCGCGAGTTCGGTGTTGCATGGACCGCCATATTCTTCAGCCAATCGGAGCATGCTTCTCCATGTGAAATCTTCAAAATGTCCTCCAAATGGTCCACCGTGCGCCACAAAAAATGCTGATGTCAGCTTGGCGTCAGTGTTACATCAACGGATCGATCTACTGAGTGCGGTCGGATCGGGCAGTTTGCTGAGCCAATTTTTCTGAATCGGTTTGAATTGGACCGACTTTTTTTTAAAAAAATTTAATTTTAAACTTGTTTGAAGTCCATTTTACTTGAAATTTATTTCATCTAAATTAGAAAAATAAGATCTTCATATTGGTGGCCTTCTTTTCTATATAAGATTAACAAAAATATTAATTTCTAAAAAAATAGATTAATTTATTTTATAATTTAATACTTTTATTAGTATATTTTTATCACTTATCTCTTCTCTTATTTTCTCGTGTGATTTTTATATGATGAAAATCTGAGAGAGAGAGGAAGGACTTGAGGAGAGATGGTGTCAAGATCTTTAGAGAAAAGGTCTTCATCTGGACATTAATCATTGATGTTATGAAGGCATAAAAAGGTAAGAGAAGATTGTCTTCTCTTTATTTTCTTTTGAGTATCTTCTTCTTCATTATTTTATATAATTTTTATATGATAAAGATCTGAGAGAGAGAGAGAGAGAGAGGAAGAGGGCATGGGATCTATGCTTCAAGGTGTTGGGGCATGGTGATCATTTTTTGGACATGATCTGATCATATCCTGATGCGAGAAGAAGAAGAGAAGGTCTTCTCTTAGGGTTTCCTTGAGAGCCCTTATTCTTAATTTTATTTATGAGATTTTTATGAAAAAAATCTGAGGGTGTGATATCTAAAAATTAGAAAAAAAATCTAGAGAAGGTCTCCTCTGATCCTAGCATTGAGGTGTTTTCAGGGACATCAACTATTGATGTTCTGAAGGAGAAGATTTGTCTTCTCCTAGGATTTTTTTTATATATATTTTTATTTCTATTTTATAGAAGATCCAAGGATTGGATTTCTTTCTCATTCCTCCTCATATTCTTCATCTTTTGAATTATCCAAGAGATCCGAAGAATATGTATTTGATTAACCATCAGGAGGAATCCACGAGAAGCTAGCACTTCGAGCGGATCTTTGTTCGACGAACCTTCGATCTATGTTGTAGGTTTGTGTGGATCACCTATAGAGATCGGATGCATGTGTGGCTCCAAAGGTAATAATGAATTCAACCATAGAGTTCTCGATCCATATAAAGGTAAGAGATCTGATCTCTTGGTGACTTAGATGCGATCTAGGATTAGATCTAGAATTATTCTAGATCTAGCTATTGACATGATCAATACCACTCATGATTAATTTAATTTTAGATTTATATTTGCATCATAACATATTATAGATCCTTGATATAGGGTTTTGTAATTTGATTACATGCATTTATAGATTAAATAGTTTAATCTATGTCTTTCGTTGCTCTTTATTTTTTAAAATATTTTGAAATCTATGCATGAAATCCTGCATATTTTCTATCAATGGTATCAGAGCATCTAGGTTCTTTTATAACATGTTCATGTATGTTTAAGAATAAATCTAAAAATTAAAATTAACTAAAGATCACACATATTGCTATAAGGTTGTTCTGTTGTAAGGTTAACCCCTTACAATGAAAAGATTATCCTAGTATGTGCTAATCTAAATATGTATTATGAATAATTTAGATTAGATCTAAAAAAAATTATGATTTAATCTTTTAGTTTAAATCTAAAATTAAATAGATATTTAATCTAATTTAGATTATTTAGATTAGATCTAAATAATATCTGGATTGCACATACTGCCATAAGATTGTCATGCTTTAATGTTTATCCCTTATAGTGGAAAGGTTATCCTAGTATATGCTGATCTGAGAAACCTAAATTATAAATATATTAGATGAGATCTAAAGTAATTTATGATTTATTTTTGAATTTTAAATCTAATTTTAAATGATTTATGATCCGGTCTATATGATTTGTTTTGTGTTTAAATCTAGATCTTTTTATTGCATATATTGATATATAATTTTTGTTTCGAATCTAGAATGTATATGTATGACATATTTATTTTTATAGAATTTAAATTAAAAATTTACTTTCTATAAAATTCTTGATTCGAAATCCTAGGACATGATCTAAATAATGAAATAAATCAAATCTAAAACTATGTATTGAATATGATTCAATGTAAATTATTTATAATTTAAAAAAAATTTAAATAATAAAATTAGAAACTAGTTTTGAGGTTTCATAAATCCAAACTTTGAACTTAATTGAGAATTAAGTGATTGTTTTGGATCTAGATTTATTATTTGAAGATTCTAAGACAATTTCATAAAACTTGGATTAAAGATTAAATGGCTTAGTTTTGATCAGGTCATTAACTAGGTTAGATCTAGGGTTAGATTAAATATGAACTAAGTTAAAAAATTGATTAAACCTAATTAATAGTTAATTAAAATTAGATCATTTCTTTTCTATAGATCAATTTAATAGTTGTAGTTGATCAAAGTCCATATATCTAACAAATGAACCTGATCGTGGCTCAGTGGTCGAGTCCGAGTCTTTAGGCAGACCAAATCAAAATTGACAAACCAATTGATATCTAAGGTAAGTCTAGTATTTCAGATTGATGGTTTTTAATTGGCAGCCTGCTTACTTGATCATTTCTGATGGTCGCTAAGGCAAGCCTTGGCAGACCCTCCCACCGATCTCACTTACCTGGCTAATATGGTTAATCAGATTTTGATTAGGTTGCTTATTGATTCGAGCTAACCCACGTCATGTAGAAAATTAGTGAGACTAATTTCATTCGGTGAGACTAATTTAGGTGCTCATGGACCAAAATTGATCCTAATCCTCATCAGTGACTTGTGAAGTTAGTTGGAGGACTTGACTTGGTGAAGTCAGTGGGTACAAATTGGTCTACATCCTTTCTATCCTTAAATCACTAATAATTTAAATCTTCTAAAATTATTAGATCTTTAAAATGACAAAGTTATGGGGATAATGGAGTCATAGCCTCCCATTAAGGTGTTTGATAATGGGTCCATTAACTCAATAATCATTGGAGGCCCAAAGGCCTGATGCTTGTTGACTAATGAAACTATCATCCATCATATGACGACTTGGATGTGTCTCTCTAATGGTGGTTGGTTGGCCAACCAAAGTTGGGCCTGATCATTCATTGGTTGGATGGGCCAAGTATGGTCATCTTAATAGTTGGACCTAACTAGACCCTTTTCTGAGAAGGCCAAAGCCAACTGGTCAGGGCTTGGGGCAAAATTAAAATTACTAAAAATTATTTAGAAAAATAATTGATTAATCGACCCTTAGATGTACATGGGTGGGCCAACCAAAGTTGGGCTCGTGTGCAATCTATGTGGATTTTAGTACCTACTAGAAAATTAAAGTAATTTCTTGAATTGGAGGTAGAGGCTATCAGTTCAAATAAAATGGTGGAAGAACCTTTAGACTAAAGTCCAAGTCTTTAGACTTAAAATGATTCATATACAATAGGTCATTGTTATCTATTAAGGCTAAATTCTAATTGCTCCTATCACTATTAGATAGTGAAGACTTATGGACCCAACTTCGATAATCAGTATCGAAAGTTGAATATTGGTTCAGCAGTACGAATGGGTTCGTATTGGAGCTTCTAAGCTCAGTCAAAATAATTAGTCCAAGGTTAACACAAATCAGGCATAGTGCTTTTAATGTCAGAAACAGGGTCATAGGAAGAAGATTTGTCTTGCTTCCCTTGACCATAACAGGCTGAGCAAGAGAAAGGAACAAAAATTGCTTATTAAAGATGTTATATGATAACACCTTAAAACTTCTCTGTATGTAATTCTTCTACCTGGGTATTAGATATCAGTATTCTTATGTAATTCGTTGCAAGGACTTAAAGTAAGTTGAATGTACACACCCTAGTTAGATTATGTCATGGATGTCTATGTTTGACATTACAAACTTAGTCATATTGACAAGAATAGGATAAATGGGTTAGCTTGAGAGGAAAACCTTGATATCAATGATTGTGAATTATTGATAGCCTATGAATCTTATCTTCTTGGGAAGATGACAAAGTCACCTTTTACTGGAAAAGGTGAAGAAGCCGATAAAGTTCTAAGTCTCATACATAGTGATGTATGTGGACCTTGAACTTAAGTGCCAAAGAAAGACATTAGTATTTCATTACAGATGACCTATCTAGGCATGGGTACGTCAGGGATGAATCATTTAATTTGTTCAAATGATTCAATAATGGAAAAGAAAAATAAATTGGATAAGGTATTAAAACTCTTCGATCAGATCGAGGAGGCAAATTCTTATCCAGTGAGTTTATGACATATCTAGGAGAGAATAGGATTCTCTCTCAATGGATTTCTTTTCAGAACATAGTGTATCTAAACAAAGAAATTGAATTTTGTTAGACATGGTTCAATCCATAATAGGGTATACTTGTCTACCTGTTGCAGGGTTGTTCTCTTGTGATTACTTTTTTTACTCTAAAAATTTATATCGAGTTAATCTATTGCGTTGACTCCATATGGGATATGGATTGGGCGTAGACCTAGATACTCTCACTTTTGGATTTGGAGTTGATCAGCATATGTCGTATATTTGCATACAGATAAACTTGAATCCCAGTCTAATAAGTATTTAAAGATTATTAATTCTGCTATGCTAAAGAACATAAGATGTTCATCAGTAGTAGGGCATTCCTTTTGGAAATGAGTTTCTTAGAGAAGGAATTGGTGCCTGTCAAGTTAAACTTGTAAAAGTTTGACTACTAGAAAAGAACTGACATTATCTGATAAACCTACAGAACTGGATTTGATCAGATCAAATTTGGAGCCCATTAAAGTGTCACCTTTAAGGAGATCCGATAGAGTACCATGTTAACCGAATAGATACTTCAGTGTCTAGGTCCGGGATGATGATCATGTAGAGCTTAATGAGAACAATAAGGATCCAATCATCTATAAGGATATAGTGTAGTGGCCTGATTCTGAGAAGTGGCTTGGCGCCATATGATCTAAATTGAAGTCTATGAAAATCAATAGTATATGGACGCTAGTTGATCACCTGAAGGGATAAAATCCATTGGATGTGAATGAACTTTTAATAGGATTAGAGTAGCGCAGATGGAAAGGTAAGGATCTATAAAGCCCGTCTGAGTATCATCTCAGAGTTCGAACATACATTCTGAATGTATATCTTAATTATGAACAAAGACAAACCCTACACTTATTATTGGGCAAAATGTTTTGTAGTGATATTTCTTGTGATGTTTGAGGATGAAATTTCCTTAATCAGGAATAGCATTCCAACATTGCAAGGAATAAAGATTTAGCTATCATCTTATTTATTCATGTACGAGATTAGACATGGTATACTCACTAGAGGTAGTGAGCAGATATCAGTCTGATCCAAGTAAGAGCCACTGAAGGATTGTATAGACAATCCCTAAGTATTTAAAGAATACTAAGATCCAGTGACTCAAATATGAAAGTACTGACTTAAAATATATTGATGTTTTGATTTCAGTCAGAGCAAGATGATAATAAGAGAATGTCGGCTCATACCCTAATTGTAGGAAAAATCTCCTGGAAAGGTTCCAAGCAGGATACTTTAGCCTATTTAATTAGTGATGTAGAGTACATCATGGCATATGATGCTGCCATGTAACCTGTGTAGTTACTAAGGTTCATTAGCAGGTTGGGAGTGGCACCCTCCACCCATGGTCCAGTCCTATTATAGCACTGGAGCCATAGCTCAAGCTAAAGAACCAAAGGACCAGCATATTCTGCATCATTTTCATCTTAGATATTTGATCTGGATGACGTCGATCTTAAGAAGATTGATGTAAAAGAAGAATTTGACCGACCCATTTGCTAAGGCCTTGAAACTAAAGAGTTCTACAAACTCAAGTGGAAGATAGGATATTTGATATCATTTTGACTAGCTTTAGTCTAAGTGAAAGTTGTTGGAAAATGTGTCCTAAAGCCAATCATCTAAGCAGTAAATGATTGAAATTAGTATATAAATTATCTAATAATAATAGTAATTTGGCTGTTTCCTCATAAAAGTTTCATCCTCCTTAAATAAACTCCTAAATTATGATGAAGTCCTTAGAACCACAATCAATTGATAAAGGAGGATTTATTGGATGGTTTTTAAATTGTTCATGATCAAATGATAAGTTATTAACAAGGATGATAATTTATTGAGTGTAGATCACTGTATACCATATGCATTGGTTATCCTCGTAACCAAGTAGTGTGGAGACACTGGTATGGCATCTAGGTGAGATATAGGAGTACATCTTCACTGAACGTGATCAATGTAGCACTCTACTATCAAGAGTTGCTAGTTAAGGCCAATGGATATAAGTATCCCTCCGATCTGAGATCGCCATGGTGACTTATGAGCAACTCACTATACTTTGATGCTGGACTGCCTATATTTCTAATATAGGTGATGAAAGATTTTTGGGTACAGTCAAGTACTTGTAGAATCAGTGTGTGAGTCAAGATGGGATTGACCACTCTTGATTAACTTCAAGAAAAGAATGTCTCGCTGTGTTTCAATTTAGCAAACCTAGGCCTGGGTAATCCTCATGAGGTGTCATGGGATTTGCAAAATTTTGGGACACAATAAAGATGACTTGTATGAGTGTTTGACAGCATACTCAAAGTTATCTTGAGCATTATTGATCATAGGGATGAATTATACGGTAACCATGGGTCAGGATTCTAAGAATGTTGCTTTACATACATTCGACCTATCCGAACATCAGAAATCATTGCTAGATGGTAACTTAGATTGGTACAAAAATTGGTTCCTGTGATATCTGTTTAGGTTCGAACCTATGGGGTCACACACATTAGAGTTTGTAACCTGATCAGATTGTTAATCGATGATTGAAAATCGTTCTAAGGTCAATCTATCAATACGATTGATATTTGACCTAATGCAAGTGTTGCAAGAGGATCGATTAGCAATTGGATTGCTAATTGACACAATTTGATTGAGCAATTAGGATAAGATCAAGTATAATTAAATTATATTTAATTAGAACTAGTTTAGACTTAATTAGATTAAGTCTAGTTGGTTTATTGGATATGCCAATTGCAAGAATGAACAATTCCTTGTTTGACTAGGACTTGGGTGCACCTAATTGACTGAGGATTTGAATCAAATTTAAATCTTGATTTAATCTAATTTAATTAGACTTCTAGTTGGACTAGGATCATCCTTAATTAGATTGCATTTAATCTAATTTAAATAGAATTTAAATTTGATTTAAACCTATTTTGACCTAGTCAAACAAGAGGAGTTCCAGTTGGACTGGGACTCTCTCTCTTTCTCTTGCGCTTATTAAAGCCCATGCAAAATATTTAATTCTTGATTTTTCTATATATTTCCATGCCCAAGAATGCCTTCCACACCCATATATCAGATTATTTGGGAGTTTGTTTTGACTTGATCAAAATCAGGAAGTTGTTAGGATTTAATTTCTACTTAGAAGAGTCTTCTTTGACCAAAATTCCTTCTTCCCTCTTTCGGATTTTCTCCCATGCCCACCAATATTTTTGTTGCCCATTTTCCTTCTTTATTGAGCATTCTTTTATGATTCTCATCGCTAAAAATTGGGGAGGAGGCGTCCAAGAGTTGGATGCCTCCCTTGTTTCCTCATTTGATTTTGTTTTTGACCTAGTCAACCCTTATTTTGAGCTGCCCCTTCAAGGTAGTTGTTGATGTCAAAAATATCTATTTTTTTGTGGCAAAATAGAGAAGGAAGAGAAGGTTTGGTGTGGGGGTTATGGGCACCTACTTCCTTGAAGAACTGGTTTTCATTATGGCATGAAAAATTCATGTCTTAATGAAGACAAAGGTAAGAGAAAAATTTATTTTCTCTTAGAAATTTATTTTCTAACCTTCCCTTATTTTCTTGTGTGATTTTTATATGATAAAAATCTGAGAGAGAGAGAGAGAGAGAGAGGAAGGGCTTGAAAAAAGATGGCACCAAGATCCTTAGAAGGTCTTCATCTGGACATCAATCGTTGATGTCATGAAGGCATAAAGGTAAGAGAAGATTGTCTTCTCTTTATTTTCTTTTGAGTATCTTCTTCTTCATTATTTTATATAATTTTTATATGATAAAGATTTGAGAGAGAGAGAGAGGAAGAGGGCATGGAATCTGTGCTTCAAGGTGTTGGGGCATGGTGATTATTTTTTGGACATGATCTGATCATGTTCTGATGTGAGAAGAAGAAGAGAAGAAGGTCTTCTCTTAGGATTTCTTTGAGAGCCCTTCTTTTCAATTTTATTTATGAGATTTTTATGAGAAAAATCTGATGGTGTGATATCTGAAAATTAGAAAAAAATTCAGAGAAGAAGGTCTTCTCTGATCCTAGCATAGAGGTATTTTTAGGACATCAACTATTGATGTTCTGAAGGAGAGGATTTGTCTTCTTCTAGGATTTTTTTCATATATCTTTTTATTTCTATTTTATGGGAGATCCAAGGGTTGGATTTCTTCTTCATTCCTCATGTTCTTCATCTCTTAGATTGTCCAAGAGATCCGAAAAACATGTATTTAATTAACCATCAGAAGGGATCCATGAGAAGCTAGCATTTCGAGTGGATTTTCATTCGACGAATCTTTGATCTATGTTGCAGGTTCATGTGGATCATTTGTAAAGACTGGATGCATGTGTAGCTCCAAAGGCAACAACAAATTTAACCATAGAGTTCTCGACCCACGTAAAGGTAAGAGATCTGATTTCTTGATGACCTAGATGTGATCTAGGATTAGATCAGAATTATTCTAGATCTTGGTGTTGATGTGATCAATACCACTTATGATTAATTTAATTTCATATTTATATTTACATCATAACATGTTATAAATCCTTGATGTAGGATTTTATAATTTGATTACATGCATTTGTAGATTAAATAGTTTAATCTATGTCTTTCGCTGCTCTTTATTTTCGAAAAAGTTTTGAAATCTATGCATGAAATCCTGTATGTTTCCTATCAGCAGTTATATAGTTTGTGGATGCCCGAAGGGAGAGACCTAGTTTTCCATTTGCAGAAGTTCAGTCAAGTTTGCTCGGATGTTATGAGCCTAGATGTTTGTCGGGAATGCGCACTCTTCCCACACAGATTGGCGTGGTCATCGATGATTAGCCAAGCAACAAGAAAGTACTTCTCAGAGATTTCTGTGAAAGTATGATCAAACAATTCAAGAAATAGAGAAAAATAGAAGAAGAGATTTTCGAAACAAAAGAGCGTTTATTTAGTATATTTCATCCTTATTACATCTTTGACCTATTTTCAGTATATATACTTTACAAAGGATCAAGCTTAAGCTCATAAAAAAATTCTCCAAACCCAAACAACCCACGTACACAAAATAATAATCCATGAAAACTGAGCCAGCCCAATTTCAGACTTAGCTGGCTAACCTGCGACTAGGTCGGCTCAGTCCTAGATTGAGCCGACCTAGTTGTGTATCGTGCCAATAGCCCAAAAATGCTCCTTTCTGTCTGAATTTTCCTCTGAGACCTAGCCAACCCAATCCTGGATTGAGCCGACTTAGTTGTGTATCATGCCAACAGCCCAAAAATGCTCCTTTATATCTAGATTTTCCTCTGAGACCTAGCCGACCTAGTCTTGAACTTAGCCAGCCCAGTTCCCAACTTAGCCGGCTCAGTCTCAAGGTGTGCCGGCTTAATTTCTAAACTTTGTAAGGAGTGCTGATTTCTCTTCTAGCTCGCTTTCATCTTTTTATGATCTATCTTCTCATATTTTCAAGACTTGGGAGTACCACTTCTAAGCTCACATTCTCTACCTTGGTGCTTCCAAGTTCTTGTGAACTCATCTCTTCTCAATAGATCCATCTGTGCCACACATCTCTGAAAGTTATCACTGGAGAGTACCTTTATGAGTGCATCAGACTGATTCTCCTTGGTATGGACCTTCATTAGTTCCACTTCACCTTCTTCCACCAGCTCTCTGATCCTGTGGTACCTCACGTCTATATGCTTTATGCATGCATAATAGACTGGGTTTTGTGCCAACAATAAAGCACTCTAACTATTACTGAACAGTGTAACCTTATTCTGCTCCACCCCTGACTCATCAATCAGCCTCCTAATCCAAAGGGCATCCTTTGCAACCTCTGTTATCCCAATGTACTCAGCCTCTATGGTAGATAAGGCCATAATTGGCTAAAGGGTTGATCTCCAAGACACCGGTCCACCATATACATAAAAGAGGTATCCAGTAGTAGACCTCTTTGTATCAAGATTACCAGCATAATTTGCATCAACAAACCCTTCTAGAGGACCTGAACCTTCACACATCTTCATAGATTATTCTCCAAATCCTCCTGACTGCCTACCAAACATCAAACCATAATCCCTTATTCCATGCTGATATCTCAATATCCACTTCAATGCTTTTCAGTGTTTCTTCCCAGGGTTAGCCATGTATCTAGTAATCATGCTCGCTGCATGTGCTATATCTGATCTACAGTACACCATAGTATATATCACACTGCCTATAGCATTTGCATAAGAAACTCGTTCCATGTACTCTCTCTCCTCTTTTGATTGAGGGCTCTGTAACTTAGAGAGAGACATATGGCTCGGTAATGGCGTCTCTGCAAGTTTGGCCTTCTCCATCCCAAACCTCTTTAGAACCTTCTGGACATACTTTTCTTGTGATAAATGGAGCACTCCTTTGCACCTATCTCTGTAAATCTCCATTCCAAGGATTTTCTCAGTTGGATCCAAATCCTTGATCTCAAACTCAGATGATAATGTCCTTTTCAATCTTTTCATAGCATCCATACATCTACTGGCTAAGAGCATATCATCTACATACAATAATAGGTATAGGACATCCTTCTCATCTACATCTTTGATGTAGATACAGCAGTCATGTTCACATCTACTGAAACGCAGGCTCAAGACAAAGCTATTAAACCTTCGATACCTCTGACGAGGGAATTATTTCAATCCATACAAAGACTTCCTGAGTAAACACATCTTTTCTTTCTGTACCATCTTCATGAAATCATCTGGCTACTTCATGTAGATTCTTTCCTTCAAAGTCCCATGAAGGAAGGCCATCTTCACATCCATCTATTCTAATTTCATGTTATGCTATGCCACCAGTGATAGCAAAACTCGAATAGATGTGTGATGCATCATAGAAGATAAAATTTTTGTATAGTCAATTCCTTTTCTTTGTGAGTATCCCTTTGCTACTAGCCTTACTTTGAATCTAACTCTACCTTACTTTGAAGGTGCTTCTTTCTTTGTGAACATCCACTTTGAGCCAATAGGTCGAGCACCCTCTTGAAGATCTACCAGCTGCCATGTCTGATTCTTCTCAAGTGATTCCATCTCCTTCATCATGGCCTGTATCCATAAATCATGATCCTCACTCTCCATGGCCTCTGCATAATTCTCTGGACCTCCATTAGCAGTGATTAGTGCATAGGAGATAACCTCATCAATGTCATATCTGATCGACCTCCTAATAGTACTCTGGAGCTTGTACAAAGCCACTCTCACTAGCACATCTCTGCTTGATGTCTGTGGTTGCTCCCGCACATCTGTCTAAACTGCCATCCCTTCATGCTGATTTTCAATCTAAGACAATACTTTTCTACCCAACTCCTGCACGCCATCATTCTCTGACTGGCTACCGCTATTCACCTCTATTTTCTCACTTTCATCTAACCAAGACCTCCTTAAGATGCTCTTCTTATCAAAGATAATGTTCCTACTGATCACTGACTTCTATGCCTAAGAGTCCCACAGTAGGTACCCCTTGACTCCTTGTGGATATCCTATGAATGTCATCTTTTGAGATTTCGGATCCAATTTGCTCTTCTTGGTTGCCTCCATATGTGCATAGGCTATGCAACTGAAGACTTTCAAGTGGCCAAGCTCCACCTTCTTCCTACTTCAGACCTCCTCTGGAATGCCTCCATTCAGCTTATAATGAGGAGATCTATTCATAAGAAAATAAGAAAAAGTTAGAGCATCACCCCAAAAGAACTTTGGAAGTGATGTCTGTAGCCTCAAACTCTGTGCCTTCTCGATCAGTGTTCGGTTCATCCTTTTCATGACACCATTCTGCTAGGAAGTTATCTTCACCATGTAATGGCATTTGATGCCATTTTTTTCACAGTACCTCCTGAACTCCAGGCTAGTATACTCCCCTCCATTGTTCGATCTCAAACACTTCACCTTTCTTCCTGACTCTTTCTGTACTTTAGTTCTCCAGGCTCTGAACTGGATAAACACCTCTGATTTTTCTCTGATCAGATAAATTCATACATCTGAGTGCACTAAATCTAGCACTTTCTCGCTGCGCTTGGTACTTCTGGCAAACTTCACCTTATGCTGTTTGCCAAAGATGCACGGCTCACAATGATCTGTGCCCTCCTTCAGGATTGGGATCATGCCTCTTCTACTTAGTTCAGTGAGCCCACAATCACTCATATGACCCATCCGATAGTGCCACAGCTGATATAAAATCTACTCCTCCTGTGTCATTGCTAGCACCTCTACACTATCATTTATCACTGAGCCTTCCATTCTATAAAGATTGTTGCTCAGTCTTTTACCTCTCATCACCATCAAAGCTTTCTTGAAAATTTTCAGACATCCACTCCCAGTCTAACTGCTAAAAGCATAATCCTGCTCTTCCAAGTAGCCCAAAGAAATCAAATTCATTTTCAACTCTGGTATATGCCTGATATTTGATAATGTACGAATGATCTCATCATACATCCTCACTCTGGTAGATTCAATTCTAGCTACTTTGCATGGGTGATCATCTCCAAGGCTGATACTTCCATCATCGATCTTCTGGTAGATAGCAAATCACTTTCGATGAGAAGTATAGTGGTGCGAGCATGCTGAATCCAATATTCACATAGTATCATACTCTGTGGATCCATCTGATACAACTAGCAGATCTTCTCCACTGCTTATAGAAGCTGTATCATCTTCCTTGCTGGCCTTCCCTTTTTCTGATCTCAAAAGGGGACAATCTCTCCTCAGATGTTCAAGTTGATGACATTTATAACATTTCAATGTCATCTTCCTCTGATCGTGAGACTTTGACTTGCCCTTAGATTTTTCTTTTGTCTTCTTCTTTGATCTTTCTTGTCTTTTGTTCACAGCTAAGATCTCAGACTTAAGGTCTTTCTTGTAGATCTTTTTTCTTTGCTCATTTGATCTGAGCACACCAACAATCTCTTCATAGTTTAGGATCTTCTTTCCATAAACTAAAGTTGTTATGAGACCATTATACGAACCTAGAAGAGAATATAATAGTAGCAATGCCCGATCCTCCTCGTCGATCTTCACATCCAAACTCATCACCTTAGAATACACCTGATTGAACCTTTGGATATGTGCAACAAGATCTCCACCTTCAGGCATCCTCAGACTATATAACTGTTTCTTCAACCATAGCTTATTCGTCATGTTCTTCCCCATGTATGTGTTCTCCAGTCTCTCCCAAAGCCCCTTTGCCATAGTTTTTGTGCAAACCTTGGGCAAAACCTGATCGACTAAGCACATCCAGATTATGCTAAAAGTAATTTCTTCCAACTCTTTCTAATCCTCAGCACTGATCTTTTTTTGGCTTTTCTTTTATCAAGATCTTGTAGATCCTCTGCTGAACCAACAAGTCCTTTACTCCTTACTGCCATAGAGTAAAGTTCCTCTTGCTATCGAACTTCTCAAAATCCATCTTGAATCCACTTGATCCCATGACTTTAAGCAAGTCAAGAATAGATCCCTAACACCCGTCACGATCACACATACTAATAAAACTATCATTCAAAGAAGATCTAACTAGTCCTAGATCCTCTTTCCAAACTTCTGTATCACCGTTCCTCTGTGTAAACAATCTCCACCTTAATCTAGAGACAATGATGAAGCAAACTAGAAGTTTTAGGATAAAATCTGATGCAACAGATCTTGGATGTAGTAAATCCTAGGTGTCTTCCTTCCTTCCACGCAACATCGCTCTGATACCAAATATCGAAAATGCACGCTCTTTCCACACAGATCGGCATGGCCACCGATGATTAGCCAAGTAATAAGAAAATATTTCTCAGAGATTTATGTGGAAGCATGATTAAACAATTCAAGGAATGGAGAAGAAGAGAAGAAGAGATTTTCAAGAGAAAAGAGTTTTTATTCACAATATTTCAGCCTCATTATATCCTTGACCTATTTTCAGTATATATACTTTACAAAGGGTCAAGTCCAAGCTCATAGAAAAACTTTTCAAACCTAAACAACCCACGTATATAAAATAATAATCTATAAAAACTAAGTCGGTCCAATTTTAAACTGAGCCGGTTAACCTGCGATTAGGTCAGCTCAGTCTGGGACTGAGCCGACCCAGTTGTGTACCATACCAATAGCCCAAAAATACTGCTTTCTATCTAAATTTTTCTCTGAGACCTAGCCTATCCAATCTTGAATTAAGTCAGACCAGTTTTCAACTTAGTCGGCTCAGTCTCAGGGTGAGCTAGCCCAATTTCTGAACTTTACTAGGAGAGCTGATTTTTCTTCCAGCTCGCTCCCATCTTTTCATGACCTATCTTCTCATATTTTCAAGACTTGGGAGTGCCACTTCTGAGCTCACAATGTAAAGATTGGTGAGGAGGATAGAGCTCTTTTGTTGTTGTGTTTGCTACCCATAGCATATGATGATTTTATTACTACTCTGATGTATGGAAAGGAGATGGTTGGAGTTCTCAGGTCCAACGAATAGCGAGAGAGGCTAGTTAGAGAAAATCCTAATTTATAGGTGCTTTCTATAAATAAAAGATAAGGAAGGCCTAAGGAGAGAACTAGAGATAAATCTAAGAGCAGATCAAAGTCTCGAGAAAATCAGAAGGCTTGGAAATGTTACAAATGTCATGGGTCTGGTCATATTAGAAGAAATTACTCACTTTTGAAGAATGAAAAGGGAAAGGATACTTCTAAGGATGGATCGACCAATGGGAGTAGTGCTCTATCATCTGAAGATAGTGAAGAAGATATATCGATAGTATCAAATGACGTAACAAAGTTGGACAATCACTAGACACTAGATTCGGCATTTTTCCACCATTATGCTGCACATCAAAAGTTGTTTTCATCTTATGAAATATCCAATGGAGGGAGTGTAAGTCTTAGAGATGATCATCCATGTAAAGTTATTAATGTTGGTACAGTCAGAGTGAGGATGTATGATGGAGTCATACAGACACTCATCAATATGAAGCATGTGCCAGAACTGAAGAAAAACCTAATTTCCTTGGGTACTTAGAAGGATAGGGATATGCTTTTAGTTGTCAGCCAGGTAGCGGGTGTTTGAGGATTTTCAATAGTTCATTGGTGGTGATGAAAGGGAGAAGATTGAGCAACAATATATATAGGATGGAGGGCTCAGTGATTATAGATAGTGCGGAGGTGTCTATAACAGCATAGGAGGAGCAGCTAGCCTACAAGTTGTGGCACTATCGTATAGATCACTTGAGTGATAGAAGACTCATAGAGTTGAGTAGGAGAGGTTTGATTCTGGCACTTAGAAAGAAAGGAGATGATTTATGTGAGCCTTGTATCTATGTCAAACAATATAGAGTTATATTTGCCAGTAGTACCAAGCAGAGTGAAGCTATTTGGAGCTTGTTCACTCAGACGTATGGGGACTGGCACCTATTGTATCTTGAGGTGGAGCGAGATATTTTATCACCTTTATAGATGATGCCTCTAGAAAGGTATGGATCTATCTGATGAGGAAAAAATTAGATATTTTTGCCTGATTTAAAATCTAGAGAGCTGAGGTGGAGAAGGAGACAAGGCAGCCAGTGAAGTGTTTGAGGTCTGATAATGGAGGAAAATACACCAGCCTAGCATTTAGGAGATACTATGAGAAAAATGGAATAAAATGTCATTATATAGTGAAGATGATCCCTTAATAGAACGGTCATGAAGAGGATGAATTGGATACTGACAGAGAAGATCTAAAGCTTGAGGCTGCAAGCATCACTACCCAAATCATTTTGGGGTGATGCTCTTATTTATTCATATTTTTTTATTAATAGATTTTTTCATAGAAAATTGAATGGAGGACTTTCAAAGACTATCTAGAGTGGAAAGAAGGTGGAGCTTAGCTACCTAAAGATATTCAGCTATCCTGCATATGCTTTGGTAGAAGAAGCCGATAGAAGCAAGTTGGACTCAAAGTCATAGAAAATTATATTTATCAAATTTTCATGAGGTGTGAAGAATTTTTTGCTATGAGATTCACATTCTCAGAGGTGTGTTGTTAATCTGCAAGTGCAGATGAAGTTGTGAAGACAACACAAGACAACATGGGATAACTCTTAGATGCAGGTGATTTGCCCTCAACATCAACCTCGGGTCATATTCAGTTTGAGGTGGAGTTAGGCAGGCATGGTAATCACCTATGAAGGACCAGTATGGAGATCGATCTATTCTAAGAAAGTGCAGAGATAGCCATAGGCAGCAGACTTGCAGGATATCACAAGAGGAGTGGCACTACACAAGCCGAAGTACATTGTTCACAAACTGGTGCAATATGGCATTGATGAGACAATCTCTTATGCTCTCATCACTACCAATGGAGATCCAGAGAGCTTTGAAGAGGCTATAGAAAGTTTGGATCGAGGATCATGGATGTAGGCTATGATGGAGGAGATGGTGTCTCTCAAGAAGAACCAAACATGGCAGTTGGTGGATTTACCAGATGATGCTTGACCCATTAGCTCCAAATGAATTTTCATCAAAAAAAAGGTACCTTCAGATTAAGGTAGAGTGAGGTACAAGACTAGGCTAGTAGTCAAAGGATACTCATAGAGAGAAGGAATTGATTACTCAGAATTCTTCTCTCCAATTGTAAAACATACATCCATTAGGGTGCTATTGAGCATAGTTGCTGCTCATGACTTGGAGCTGGAGCAAATGGATGTTAAGATAGCATTTCTCCATGGAGATTTTAAGGAGAACATATACATAGAGCAGCCACAGAGCTTCAAGGAGCCTGGGCTAGAGGGAGAGGTCTATTTACTGAAGAAATTACTGTACGAATTGAAGCAGTCTCTTAGATAGTGGTACAGGCTGTTTGACACTTATGTGAGAAGTATTGAACTTTCTAGGTACGATCATGATCCGTGTGTATATGTGAGATCTCTAAAAGATGAATCTTGATTATACTTACTCTTGTATATAGATGATATGCTAATAGCATGCAAGAGTAAGGAAGTAGTGCAGGAGTTGAAGAAAGCTTTATCTTGAAAATTTGAGATGAAAGACTTGAGGCCTGCAAAGAAGATCCTAGGTATGGAAATTGTCAAAAACAGAACTAAGAGGCTACTACATCTATCTTAGGAAGGATAGATCAAGAAGATCTTAGAGAGGTTTAGTATGAAGGATGCTAAACTGGTAGAGCTGCCACTTGTCGGACATTTTAGACTCTCTAAGATCATGTCACCACAGACTAAGATGGAGGTTTAGGAGATGAAAAAGATTCCATATGCTTCTAGTGTGAAAAGTATTATGTACTCTATATATGTTGTAGGTCAGATTTAGCCCATGCAGTGTGTCAGATAAGTAGGTTTATGGCTCAGCCTGGAAAAGAGCACTGGAGAGCATAAAAGGGTATCTTCAGATACTTGGCAGATTCAGTTGGGATCGTCATCTACTATGGTTAGCGGAAAGGTGCTAAGGAATATCCTAACGTATCCAAGAAGGCTCGAGGGCTAATGGAGGGCTTTATGGATGCAGATTTTGGTGGAGATGTGGATACTTAGCGTTCGACTATAGGTTTTGTATTCAACCTATATGGAGGTCCAGTCTCATGGAGATCTTGCTTGCAGCCAATTATAGCCTTGTCCACTACTGAAGTGGAGTACATTGGCATCACAGAGGCAGTGAAGGAAGCTCTATGGTTGAATGGCTTGATGCTGGAGATGGGATTCTCATAGGATGTAGTCAAAATGCATTGTGACAGTCAGAGTGCTTTGTTATTCATATAGAACTCTGTGTATCATGCGAGAACCACGCACATTGATATCAGATACCAAAAAATCAGAGAGCTAATGGAGGATGGTGAAGTGGAGTTGGTGAAGGTTCACACCAAGAAAAATCCACTTGATGTGCTCACAAAAGTACTTCCACGGAATAGCTTTTACAATTGTATGTTATTGATGTGACCGACGGATATAGCTGAGTTCATAAGAACTTAGGAGCACCAAGGTGGATATTTTGAACTCAGGCATGGTGCTCTCAAGCCTTGAAAGTAGGTAAAAAGAGAGCAAGAAGTGAATGGAACCAACCATCAAAGAGCTTCAGTAAATGCTTCAGAAATGCTGGCTTGGATTTTATCAGAGCCAGCCTGAGCAGAAGAAGAGTCAGCCTGTATCCTAAGAGAGCTGGCTTGAGCAGAAATCCAAAAAGTGTATCAGACTGATATGCTGGAAGAGCTGGCTCGGTTCCTATCAGAGCCAATCCAAGTGGAAGTCGAGCCAACTCGAATCCTGAGAGAGCCTCCCCGAGTAGTAGAGCAGAATAGAACATAGTTTCTGAGTGGAAGTTGAGGTCTCGTAGGAGACATCACCGTCAAGCCAGCTTAATTACTGATCGAGCCAGCTCGAGCAGTGAACATAATAGAATGTAGTTTGTATTTTGGCTTAGGATTGGGTTTAATCCTAGGAACTTAGGGTCTTGGTTTGTAAGATCCTAAGGGGGCTAACCTATGGATTGGACTGGAATTTGTCTAATGGATGTATGCATGAGAGACATGGGTGTACATGGGCTCGATGAGTGCATCATATTATATTAGCTAGGGAAGTTTTTTAGGTTAGGTCTTATTTGACCAGGTATATATACCCTGTACTGAGTTTTGTAAATAGACACAGAATCAATACAAACCTTTTCTCCCTAAAATTTTTCTCTTCCTCTCTTGTTCTCCCTTTCTTCTCCATGCCCTAGGGTTTTCTAGGATTTCACAAGTTAGCCATCTTTTTTCTTGGATCCTTGTTGCTATTTTTGCAATCTTCATGTAGCAAGAATTTATTCCCAACATACTGGTATCAGAGCGGTGCCATCAGTGGAACAACATCCCAAGCATATTTTGCCTTGTCGGAAGGCCACGATGAGCTCCCTTCCAATAGCTTAATCTTCTCTTTTGCTATGTTGAGCTTGACTTCAAGAAAACTAACTTTTGAGGTCAACGTCCAAGACTTATCGTTGGTGTGCTTCTTAATCTCTTCAAGCTCAACTTCAAAATTTCTTTTCTTTCTAATGTAATCCATGGATTCCTTCTTGTGCACTTGGCAAAGGCGAATAATCTCGATCGTCAGCTCTAAACAATCTTTCATCGATTTTTGAAGCTCATCTTTTATCGTTTTCAATTTCTTCTTCAAATGATGAACTTCTTGTTTCAAGTTACTAATCATGAACTTCAGAGGGATGCCCTGAGGTTATGGCTCAGCTTTGGTCGAAGACGATGGGTCATGGCTTCGATCACTAGAAGGATTACGAACGACACACACCCCAGCACAAGTATAAAGAGAAAAAATAGACTTTCATTACTCAAAATGTTTTATGTATATCGGAAGAAAAAAGAAAAGGCATAACTATCAAAAGTTTTCGACCTCAGGAGGCATGACAGTAGACGAGGTTGGTGCATTCTTTGCGACCTCGAGCTCTAGAGCAAGTTTGGATGCCGTGGCAGTGGGTTCAGAGGTCTCGGGGATAGGTTTGACAGCAAGAGAGGTGGTGCCAATGTTGGAGGGACCCACTTCATTGCTAGGTTCGTCTGTTAAAAGGTCTAGGTCCATATCCAAAAAGTTCTTCGTGACCCTCCTCATATAGATCTTAAAATCCTTTAGAAAGGCTTTCCTAACGAAGGCAATCTTGATGTCCTCTATAGCCTTGGAAGACTTGTAGGTCTTGATGGTCCATTTCCTCTCAATGCCGACCTCCTCTTCAAACTTCTTTCTCTTGTCCTCTGAAAAAGTCAAGGCCAACTTCAATCCAACAGATGCCTCTTCTTCCATCCGTAGCGCCTCTCAAAGATGCTCAACTTCTATAGTCTGAACTTCCAAGGCCACCTTCAACCGGTCAACCTCAGCCCAAATATTCTCAATCTCCCCCTGGGCCTCTTGCAGAGCTCTAGAAGCCTCAGCCTGACAGAGATTTGCTGTCTTCGAATGGGCACATAAATAGTGTCCCAATTGCAGAATGAAAATCAAGTCAGAACTTCAAGGTATATTCGACATTCAATCAAGATCGGAAAAGTTCAATTACCTCAAGGTAAGTAGCAAAGGACTCATCGAACCTTTCCACATTCTCTGTCCGAACCATCTTGTCGACAATATGTGGAAGGATGCTGCCCTCCATTAGAGAATGAACAATCTCTCGGTTGTCCAAAGAACTTTGCTCTTGGTTGGAGCTCTCACCACCAGAGTGTCCGACCTTCCTCCTAACCTTCTTACCAATGGCTTTCTTCTTCTTCTTCTCAGAAACTTTCTCGTACTCAGAAGATGTAGGGGTAGCAACTTGGTTGGTCAAGGTCAGGGTCGGCACAGTCATAACAGTTTCTAGGATAGGTACGGTCTAGATCGACACGATCAAGCTCGTCTCTTCAACACGAGCTCTCTTTGATGATTCTCCTACAGAACCATCATTCCTCTTAAGGGACTTGATTTTCTTAGAAAGGTGATTCCGCTCCTCTAGAGTCATTTCTACGATGGTAAGAATTAAGGTAAGAAGAAATAATAAGGTATAATGACAAGACTCAAAAGCTACCTATCGGGTCAAGGAGACTAAGATCGAGATTAAACAAGGTCTGATCATCTAGCAAATCGGATATCGAAGGAGCTTGATAGTCCCTCAGCTTGTTGGCTGGGTCTTGATCTTCTTTCTCTAGCCTGAGAGCTTGATGGACCAAATCCCACATATCACCCTAAGGAGGGAGCCCTAATTCTAAGGTGAGGCACGAGACAAAGAAAAATTTTTCTTTTCAGTTATGAATGGAAGAAAGAGCGCCCTTAAGCAACCCCTTCTTGCCGAACTGAGGAGAGATATACCACCAATCTTTGGCAGTAGGATGATGTTTGAAAGTAAAGAAGTTGCGAAACAAAGAAATAGTAGGTCGAACATCGGCCATGATGCATAAGAAAAGAAATCCTATGATGAACCTAAACAAGTTCAGCACCATGGAGGCAAAGAAGATGTTCAAGAAGCTAAAAAGGGCTACAATGAAAGGAGGAATCGGTAGTTGAAGTTCGGCACGAAGAGCCTCAATATATAGGCAAAAGTGACTTGGGGGAGAGGAACAGGCTCAATCGCTAGACCCAGAAAGTTTGAGTTCATGCTTGGAAGGGATACCGTATTGGATCCTCATTAGAGAAGGATCTTCATGATGAAGTTTGCAAGAAATTGTGTCAGGGATGAAAGGTGGATGAGGTACTATAGGCTTGGCTTTCTTAAGAGTAGGATCCGTTAGGATCAAGTGAGCCAAACTCCCAAAACAAGTTGATCTTGATTCTTCGGCGGACATATGGATCAAACTCAAAAAAAAACTCCAAAAATCAAAAAAAATAAGGCACAAAATCATTTTGAAGAAGCTAAAAAGATAGGATGTGAAAAACACCAAAATGATCGAAAGAGGGATTTTGAAACTAATCTAGATTGGTCGAAAAGAGCAATGAGACAACTGGCATGGTGGAAATTGAGCGAGAATATGCCTATGAATGGAGGAGACGGAGGAAGAAATCAGGACTCTCTTGAATGGAAAGAAGGCAAAAACTAGAGGAGGAAGAAGAAGAAGCTCAAACGAAATAAGGTTTTGGAGGAGGAAGGCAAACTTAAATATCTTGAAGAGCTCGAGGTGGTTATGATTGTAAGTCTTCTCCGATCGATCTTCATTTAACACCTATCCCACTCATCATGGCGGGGGATAGATGACTGACAAAATCTTAATTGCACCATACCTTGGGTAAAGCTTTGGTGGGAGTTTTGAAAAACTATCTTTTTGGGTCATCCCGAATTGAAGAAGCTTCAGTGCCAGCATAGATAATGCCAAAATTTTCTATCCAATGGGTGCGAGAAGTAGAAAAAGGACTTTGGCAGTCAATTTTTCTTTACTCCTTTCCTTCGAAATTTGAACTCGAAAGTAGGGAGACTATTGTTGGGGATAAACCAGCCCCTATCGAAGTTCAACAAGTTGTCTAATCTCGGGGTGATCCCATCCGGTGGTGAAGATCGTGACCGAACTTTAATCGGTATAAATTATTGCTCCAATTAATTCCAAAATGGCCAACCTTCAATCTACTGGCTGATCTTCTCTGACTGCATGGATTAAATCTAGAATAGGCAAAGCATTACGGACCTCATTCGGACGAGCTTGAATATTAAAAGTGATTACTTTCCATCTGACAGTAATGCTTGAGTATCAAAACCCAATCAGTCTAACTTTGTTTGGTGATAAATTATGAAGGCAGCCGAATTCTTTCGCTATAAGAAGTTAGTTCCAGTCGAACTCCTTTTGGATGAATTAGAATAGTGAAAGTAGTCGCCTAAGCAGTTGAAGTCCCAAATATTCATCCACCGGGTAGTCCAACTTAGACAACCTAGAAGCTGACCAAACTCCTGCTCAACCAGATCCTCTCCAAGCCAAGTCTTGCCATTGTAGCTGGGTCTCATATCAAGGATATCAGTCTAGTAGAGCTTCCCCCTAGATGAACTTCTATGTCTTATTAAAAATGGCAGATCTTGGCACTCTTATATCTAGAATCTCGAATATACAAACCAGAGTTAACAAAAGGACTTGGTCATCAAATTAAGTCCAAACTTCTCTCTAAGAAAGCCTGGCCACTATCCCAAATTAGTGAATCCACCATCCTCAACCTTTAATCCAGAACAGTTATCCATTTGCAGACGATCCTAAAGGTAGCCAAATTTTAGAAAGGATAGTCAAGACTCACCAGAGTGTTTTGGTTAAGGCCGCTTATCACAGCTATCAGCCAACTCTCGATCCAATCGAATTCCTTCCAATGGCCAACATGGACTTCGCCTAGATGAACTCTTTCAAACCTTCCAATCGCCAAGCAAGCTCCTTCTAGTTGAAGTTCTTTCAGTTGCCAGGCAAGCTCCTTCTAGTCGATCTCCATTCAATCGAACTCCTTCCAGTCGAACCCCTTCCAGTCGCCAGAAGGATCTTGGCATCTACACAAGTTCAACTTTCAATACAATAAATATCAGTCAACATGCAGACAATCTCGAAAAATTTCGAACTTCTCTTGAATTGCTATGATGTGAAGCTCTTTACTAACTATAGCTATTCCATCCAAACTTCAACTATTAATTCCCAATAGATAGGTACGTCATGACAACGAACACCACACCCTCCGTAATAAACTCCACATGGCTCTGAATGGACTACTATCAGATAGTTATGACTATCACCATCAGTTTGTTATAAGCTCCATCTGTATAAGGGATCCTCAAGATATGTTTTCTCTCTAAGCTTAAAACTCTATTAAAATTTATGGAGTGCTATATTTTTGTTGGTCAGAAGAGCTGACTTAATCATCGAAGGGTCCTGCTGGAGCCATCCTAACTCCGATCAGGACTTATCTTGCAGATCTCCGATAGCGATCTCGTCTTCTCCATCTCCAACTCATTCTGGTGTCAATCAAATTCTTCACCAACACTATCGATAATGCCATCGCTAACACCTACTATTAATTATGGCAAAAATACCATCGCTAATGGCCATTGCTAATACCTTAATTTCTTATAATGCAACGTTAACCGAATGACTCCTAATGGCTGGCGGTCTAATAAATCCCAATATGCTTGTGACATTTCTTTAGGTTTCTTACCTTTAAGAGGTAGATGAAGCTTCTTCTAAAACAGAGAGTCTTTGATCCACATCTTTCAGCAATTGAAGTCCTTGCCATCAAATCTATTGATAGAAATGCGATGTTGTCGTTAAGATATCGTGTTTATCAGTTTAATCCGACTTCTTAAAATCATTAAAATTGCGTAGATAGTAATGAGTCGGGTCGAATCCATAAGGAAGGTAGTGTTTTTAGATTTAAAATCTTTGATTTTTTTTTTTTGAGAAGAAAAAGAAAATGATTTGAATTTTGAAATAAAAACTAAAGTCGGAAGATTGAAAATAAAAATTAAAAGTTGCAGAAATTTAAACTTGGTACTAAGATCTACTAATTAGATCTTAGCATCTACTTGCAAAAAAATAATAATTAAAGTATGGAAATTAAATTACAATAAAAATTAAAAGCAAAAAATTAAAATGAAAAAATAAAATTTTTATTAATTAAAATTTTAGAATTTAAATACATAAGAATTTAAAAAGAAAATAAAATAAAATAGCCTGATCTCTGATCTTGGATCGGCATTGGCAGAAAGATGGTGTAGAAGCTCGGCTCTTCTTCTCGGCACCCGTTGCTTCGAAGCAGCCTTTAACCCATAGCCTGGCTTCGCCCTGTACCAAAGCTTCACCTTGATCGGAGATATTAATTTTTGATGGCCTAGGGTCCTTTTTATAGAGCTAGGAGGGCTGGATATTTTTTCTAAAGGCAATATGGGACTAATGAGCCTTTGTAATCATCAAAATCAAAAAATTTGAATAAAATTTGAATTAAAATAGCTCTGATATGACTTGGTAAATCTGATAAAATCCAGCCATTCAATAGAAATCCAACGGTCCAAAAATCATCAAAATCGGATGCAGATCAGCTCAGATCGGGTCGGATTAAATTCTGGCCGTTGGATCGCGCTTGATGGAGGAAATCTGGCCGCAAATCATGCTTCGAGAGTCTTGATCACCGTCGGGAGCATTCTGGACCGTTCGGATCTTCATCACTTGGTTTTTTGGCCATTGGATCGCGCCAGATCGTTAATAGAATTTGAATCAAAGCCTTGGAAATCAACCACCAGCCGTCCGATCTTGACCGCAATCAACCACATCAGCCGTCCGATCGCGCAATTACTGTTCCCATGGACCGCGATGGACCGGCCGCACCGCACACCGCAAGCCAATCAGCGCTTTTGTCATCGAGTGAAAAGACCTAAATTACCCTTGTGAGCCGCGATAAATTTCTGTAGACCCTTTAAGGGTCTAGGTCCACCACGTGGCAATCTCTGATTCGCCGGATTTTGCTGAGCTGGCGGTCCACGCCTGGATCGTGGACCGGCTGATGGCTTCAATGGCTGAGTCGGCTTTGATGGCTTGGCTTGGCTTGGTGGCTCGGCTTACGGAGCCGGCTGAGCCATTTTCTTTTTTTTATTTAATTTTTATTTATTTTATATCTTTCAAAATTCATATCTTTTCCATTTTAGCTCCGTTTTACTTAAAATTTATTTTGTTGTAATCAAAAAAATGAGCTCTTTCTATTGATAATAAAATTTTATTTTTTTAATTTTTATTAATTTTTATTATTTTTTAATTAATTTTTTAATTAATAAAAATATCAATTTCTCAAAAATTATATATAAATTAATTATTAATTCTTAAAAATTAATATCAATTAATTAATAAATTAATACTTTTATTGATGAATTTATTATACTTATCACCTATCAATCTTTACCTTTCTTTCTTCTGGCACCATCACTTCCACTCTTTTGCTCAGACTTATGGGCTCTGATATTAGTTATTAGGAGCTACAGCTCGGCCTTACACATAGTGAGATACGAAGAATAGTGGGAGGAAGAAGGAAGGAATAATAAGTTACACACACACAAGAATACACGGGGATTCAGAGTTTCTTGCTCTTATATCCATGTGTTGGGAATTGTGTCTCAAAGTCAATCGTCTGATGGTTGAGCTACTTTATATTTATAATTAATTTATTAATAAATAAAATATATTTTTGATATTTTTTAACATAAGTATTTATCTTCTAACGAACTCCATTGTTGTAATTAAATCCTTAGGACTATTTAGCTTCGATAAAGAGAGGATTTTTTGATTAGTCCTTAAATTTGTTCACGATCAAATGATAGACTGTTAATAAGGACGACAGCATCTATCGAGCATAGATTGCTGTATGCCATATTAGTTGATTATCCTCTTAACCAAGGAGTGTGGAGACATTGGTATGGCATATAGGTGAGATGTATAGGTACATCGTCATTGAACGTGATCAACTTCAGAGCATTATGCTGTCGAGAATGTCTTTGATGGGATATAGGAATAAGTATCCCTTTGACCTAAGATCATCTTAGTGACCTGCAAGCAACTCACTATGCTTTGGTACTGGACTAACTAAATTTTTAATTCAGTAACAGAAGGCTTCTGGGCATAGTTAAGTACTTGCAAAGTTAGAGTGTAATCAAGATGGGATTGACCACTCCAAGAGTTGGAGAAGAATGTATCACTGTATTTTAATATAGCGAAATCTTGGTCAGGATAATCCATCAGATGGATTTAATATTTTAAAATACAATATAGACAATCTGATCAGAGTTGATAGCTGAACTCTGAGGTGTCCTATGAGTATTTTGGTTAAGAGGATAAATTATATGAAAACTATATCCACATGGATTCTAAGGATGTTGTTCTACACATTCGATCTATCCGATTGTTGGGTACCATTGCTAGATGGTCACTTTGATTGGTATAGAAATCTATTCTAGTGCTACCGACTTAGGTTCAAACCTATGAGGTCATACACATTAGAGCTCATGATCTGATCGGATGGTTGATCAATGATTAAGAATCATTCTACAATTAAACAATCAATACGATTGATATTTAACCTAGCGCAAGTATTGCAGGAGGATTGATTAGCAATTAGATTGCTAATTAGCTTAATTTGATTAAGCCAGAGGATTAGAATTAAGTCTAATTAACTATAATTTAATTTGATTTGATTTGAACTTGATTGGATCATGTCCAATTGACTTATTGGATAAGCCAAGTGCAAGAAAGAACTAGTCCTAGTCTAACTAGGACTCGGGTCAACCCAATTTTTTAATTTGATTAAAAAATTAAATTAAAATTAAATTTAATTTAATTAATCCTTTAAATAAGCTAGGATCTTATTTAATTAAGTTGGTTTACTCTTGATTTTATTTGGTTAAAAGATCTTCTTTGACCAAGTTAAAATAGGAGTCCTAGTGTGTATTTTGTGCATGAGATTTCCTCTCCCTGATATTCATGCATGCCCCTCTCTTTCTTCTTTTCTCATAAGGCAATTTGTTGTAAGACCAAGTCAAAAGAAAAGTTAGTTTTGCTTTAGGATTCTATGAGATAGAATCCTTATTGACCAAAACACCTTCCCTTGAGTGCTGCCCCCTCTTTTATTAATTCTTCTCTTATTCCATATGAGAAACCTCTTTATTGTGTGCCCTTCCTTGCTGGTCCATGCCAATAATTGTGGAGGAGGCACCCAACCCCTTGTCTTGTCCTGTTTGACCTTTCCTTGTCTAGTTTTTGACCTAGACAAGGACTCTTCTTTTTTCTCTATTTATTGGATGAATTTTTAGGTAAAATTTTCCTAAAATATAGAGCATTGGGAGAGATTTGGGGTGTACAAAAATCAGAGGAAGAGGGTCCTTGGGCATGGGGGTTCCATAGGCACCAAACTATGTGTCTAAGTGAGAGAAAAGAGAAGAAGAAGAGGGTCTTCTTCTAGGGCTATTTTATTCTTCATCTCTCCTCCTTCTTTTGAGTTATTTTCTAAGAGAGTCTTAGATCAGAAAACTCTTCTTTCCTTCTCATATTTTAGAGAGTCCAAGTTTTGAAGAAGGGAGCATCGAATCAACCATCGAAGAAGGATCAGTATGGTACTAGTATGCTGTGTTGATTTCCTGCATCGGATTTTAGATCCGAGTTCGTAGACTCGTGTGGATGACTCCTAGAGGTCGGATGCATGTGCGACTCATGACTTCATTCTTAAACTTGGATCAGCAAGTTAGAACGTCTAACTTACATAGGTAATAGATCTAATCTTTTGGTTTCATACCTACATTAGATGTAGTGTAGATCTAGGTTGATGTGATTAACCTTTTCTTCTTCTTTATGTTTTTAATTTTTGATTTAATATCATGTCTTGATTATGTAATAGATCTATGATCTAGGTATTTATATATTTATTTAAATAAATATTTAATTTAGTTAAGTCTTTCGTTACTTGATCCTGAAAAAGTTTTATGATCTACCCGTGAAACCCTAGATCTGATTCCTTCAATTGGTATCAGAGCCTAGGTTCTTATTACATGATTTTTATGCATGTTTAGATTATTTTGTAGATTAGATCTAATTTATAATCTAATTATTAAATCTAAAATTAAAAATTCAGATCTCACGAACTGTCATAAGGTTGTTCTACTGTAAGATTTATCTCTTATAGTGAAAAGATTATCCTAGTTTGTGATGATCTAACTCTAATCATAAATTTATTAAATTTAATCTAATTTTATTTATAATTTAATAAATTTAAAATAATTTTAGATCTAAAAATAAAATATTTTAGATTACACGGACTGCTGTAAGGTCATCCTACTGTAAGGTCTATCCCTTACAGTGGAAAGATTGACCTAGTACGTACTAATCTAAAATATTGATCATAAAATTTTAGATTAAATCTAAAAAAATTTATAATTTAATTAAAAATATTTTAATCTAATTTTAATCATCATAAATATGTTAGATTTGATTTCAAAAGATTTATGATTGATTATTATTGAAATTATTTCAATTACCTGAACTTGTTTAAATTAGATCTAAAGTAGTTTCATGTTTATTTTACTTATATATTGATTATGAATCAAACATGCAACTTGGTTGATATAACCATATTGTAAAAATATTTTATAAATATGAAAATCATTTTTGAAAAGCCAAATCCCAACATTGAGTCCAAAACTTAATTAAGAATTAAGATGTTGTTTGATTAGGTTCTAGGATTGTAAATTGAAGATCCTATGACACGAATCATAACACATTGGATTAATGGGTTAGTAGGGATTAGATCCATTAATTGGGTTATACCTAAGATTAGATTAAAAAATAGACTTAATTAGAGAATTGACTAAATCTAATCAATTATTGTCTTAGATTAGATTAAGGATTCTCTAGATCAATTACAATAGTCGTAGTTGGTCAAATCCATGTCTTTAACAAGAATCAAATAGACTTGATTCTTGGCTAATAGGTCTAGCTTGAACTATTAGGTTGATTTAATCAAGACTAATTAAATCAGTTGGTATCTAAAGTAAGTTTGGCACATACGATCAGTGATTTTTAATTGGCAGCCCGCTTACCTGGCCATTTTCGATAGTGTCTAAAGCAAGCTTTGGCAGACCCTTCTATCGATCTCACTTACCTGGCCTTCTTGGTGAGATTGAGTTTTGATCAGATTACTTAACAATTTGAGTTGACCAATGTTAGCTAGGTAAATCGGTGTGACTGATTTAGGTGCTCCTAGACCTGCCTGCTAGTGGTCTTCCTTAAGCTGAATTGGTGAAGCTAGTGGGAGGATCATGACAAGCTGGTTAATCTGACCTACTTACTTCTATAAATAAATCCTCTAAAATTATTAGGTTCCTAAAATAAAATAGTTATATAATAACTGGATCATAGCTTTTCATTAAAGTGGATGATAATGGGTCCATCAGTTGGATAATCATTGGAGGCCCAAAGGCCGGGTGCTTATCGATTGATGGAATTATCATTCATTATATGATCTCTTGGTTACATCTTTCTAGATGGTGGTTAGGTGGGCCAACCAATGTTGGGCCTGATCATTCATTGGTTAGATGGGCCAAGTATGATCATGTTAATGGTTGGACCTAACTAGACCTTTTTTTGAGAAGGTCAAAGCCAACTGATCAGGGGCTGAGGCAAAATTTAATTACTAGAAGTTATTTGGAGAAATAATTGGTTATGAATTTATCTTTAGATGTACATGGATGGGCCAACCAAAGTTAGGCTCGTGTACAGTCTATGTAGATTCTAGTACCTACTAAAAAAATTATGATAATTCCTTAGATTTGGAGGTAGAGGCTACTAATTTGAATAAATAGTGGGAGAACCTTTTGATTAAAGTCCAAATCTTTAGGTTTAATGAATCAATTACTAATTAGGTTATATTTTTTCTTTGAATAGATATGGCCACTTCCTTATTGCTCCGATCATTATTGGATCATGATAAGTTGATGGGATCCAACTTTGATAGCTGGTATCAAAAATTGAAGATAGTCCTGGAGTATGAATGGATCCTATGTGTGCAAATGGATCCTGCATTTGAGGAACCTGCTGCCAATGCATGTGGAATAGTTAGAGACACCTACCAAAAGTGGCTCAGTGATCGAACCATGATGCGCTGCATCATGTTGGTTGCTATGAGCAATGAGTTTAGTCACAGATTTGAGATGGCTCAGCCAAAGGATATGCTTTAAGTGTTGGAGGATTTCTTTGGCACATTCGATGACATCGAGAGGCACAAGACTAGTTATGCCATCTTTAATGCCAAAATGCGGGATGGTGCCTCTGTCACTAATCATGTATTGTATATGATCGAGCTGATAGAGCGGTTGAGCAAGCTCAACTTTTTCTTACATAAACAGCTTGGAAAAGATGCAATACTAAACTTATTGCCTAAGTCATTTCACCCATTTCTTACTCATTTTAGAATGACAAAGCCTGAAGTAGACTACCATGGGTTACTGGGGTTACTTCAAAACTTTTAGAAGGATCACCAACTCCACAAAGAGTTAGTGAACTTAGTGGGAGGTTCATCTTTTGGCTCTCGACCCTTTAGGAAAGAAAAGAAGAACAAGAAGAAGAAAGCTAAGAAGGTGCAAGTTCAGGCTGGGACATCTATACAGGGCCAGATCAGGAAGATTAAGCCTAATAAGCGTCAAGCTGAATGCTTCTTTTGCAAGAAGCAGGGGCACTAGAAAAGAAACTGTCCTCAGTACATTGCCTCTCTAGATCAAAATAGGAAGAGAAAGAAGCAAGCTATTTCTAGGCAAGGTATTTATATGATAACTTCTTGCAATTTTTCTATTTATGATATTACTAATTGGGTATTGGATACCGGTAGCCCTTACCATATTTATAATTCATTGCAGGGATTGCAGGTCAGTAAGAGATTCGAGCAAGATGAAAGATTCCTAGGTGTTGGAGATGGAAGATTAGTTTCAGTTCTAGCTTTAAAAATTTTAAAACATGTATTTCAGTCCCATACCGTTGTTCTTAGTGATTGTCACTTCTATCCCATTTTTTTTTAAATATCATTTCTGTAACCCTTCTAGCCAAAAATGATTATAAAATTTCAATAAAGAAATAAGTTTGTAATATCATTATGAATGGTGTTACTATTTTCTATGGACATTTGAATAATGGTGTGTATATGCTATCACAACCTTTTAATATAGTCTATTCAATTGACAAGAACCCTAGATTAGATAGTGTATCATCTATCTACTTCAATACTTTCACAGATGATCTATCTAGATATGGATATGTCTATCTGATTAAACATAAGTCGGATTCTTTTAAAATATTCAAAAAATTTCAAAGTGAAGTAGAAAAATAAATTGGAAAGCGTATTAAAATTTTTCGATCTGATCAAGAAAAAAATATCTTTCCAGTGAGTTTCTCACATATCTAGGAGAGAATGGAATTCTCTCCCAATGGACTCCAGGAACACCACAGCATAATAGTGTATCTAAAAGAAGAAATCGGATTCTGTTGGACATTATCCGATCCATGATAGATTTTGCTAGCTTATCAAAATCTTTCTGGAGATATGTACTCGAATTGGCTTGTTATCTATTAAATAGAATTTCAAGTAAGTCTGTAGTTAAGACTCCATATGAGATATGGATAGGCCGTAAGCCAGCACTTTCACACCTTAGGATTTGGGGTGCCCATCTTATATCAAATGGTTAGTTACAGATAAACATAGACCTAGGTCTGACAAGTGCATATTTATAGGATACCCAAAAGAGATAAAAGAACACTATTTCTACCATGCTGATGAACAAAAGGTGTTCGTCAGCCTTAGGGCAATATTTTTGGAAAAAAAATTTCTTAATGAAGGAACTATTGCCTCTAAGGTCGAACTTAATGAAGTTCAATAGATAGAAAAATGGACATCTATAGTTGAATCAAAACTAGATTCGATCAGATTAAATTCGAAGCCTAGTGTACCTGCATCATTAAGGCATTCCAATAGAGTACCACATCAGCTGGATAGATACTATGATTTATTGATCTGGGATGGTGATAAATATCATAAATTTATCAATAAAAGTATTAATTTATTAATTAATTTATATTAATTTTTAAAAATTATTAATCAATTTATATATAATTTTTGAGAAATTCATATTTTTATTAATTAAAAAAATTAATTAAAAAATAATAAAAATTAGAAAATAAAATTTTATAATCAATAAAAAGAGCTCATTTTTTTGATCGTAACGAAATAAGTTTGGAGCAAAATGGAGCTAAAACGAAAAAGATATGAATTTCTAAAGAAATAAAATAAAAAAATTTAAATGAAAAAATAACATACAGCTCAAACGGCTCAAGCTGCCATGCCGTAGCAGCCGGCGTGTCCAAATGTGCCAAGCCAAGCCAACTAAGCCGATGCGCCAAGCTATCCAAGCTAGCCGACTCAAGCCCAAAGCCATCGCCGGTCTACAGAACAGTATGGACCGCTAGCTCAATAGACACCGGCGAATGAGAGCCTACCATGTGGTAGACCTAGACCCCTAAAGGGTTTACAGAAAATTCATCGCAGCTCATAGGGTATTTTGGTCTTTTCATCTATTAATAGAAGGTGCTGATTGGTTGCGGTGCACGATGTGGCCGGTCCACGCAGTCCATGGGAACAGTAAACGCACGATCGTGCGGTGGTGGTTGTTTGCAGTCAGGATCGGACGGTCAGGTTTTTTTTTTCGATTGCTGATTTCACTTAGATCGCCATCGGATGGTAGCGCCAAATTCCATCTTCGATCTGACGGTCCAGAAGGCTCCCGATGGTGATCAAACTCTCAGGTGCATGATCAACGGCGTAGATTTCCTCCATCAAGCATGATCCAATGGCCAGAATTTAATCCGACTTGATCTGGAGCCATTACGCATCCGATTTTGAGTATTTTTGAAAGTCCATTGGATTCACTATCCAATGGCCAGATTTACCAAAGAACTCAATCAGGAGCTATTTTAATCCAAATTTTCACTCGAATTTCTTTCCTATTTTGATGATTAAAAAGGCTCTTAGTCCCACATTGCCTTCAGAAAAAAATATCCAGCCCTCCTAGCTCTATAAAAAGGATCCAGGCCTCTCAGAAATCAACATCTCGATCAAGGTGAAGCTTTGGTACAGGGATGAAGCCAGGCTATGGGTTAATGGCTGCTTCAAAGCAATTGGTGCCGAGAAGAAGAGCCGGAGCTTCTACACCATCTTTCCACGCCAATGCCGATCCAAGATCAGAGATCAGGCCTATTTTATTTTTTTTAAATTTTATGTATTTAAATTATAAAATTTTTAATTAATGAAAATTATTTATTTTTATGCTCTTTAATTTTATGCTCTTAATTTTTATTATAATTTAATTTTTATATTTTAATTATTATTTTTTATTGCAAGTAGATGCTAAGATCTAACTAGTAAGTCTTAGTACCAAGTTTAAATTCCTGCATCTTTTAATTTTTATTTTTTATTTTTTTGACTTCACTTTTGATCCCAAAACTCCTCTTTTCTTTTTTTTTATAAAATCAAAGATTTCAAATCTAAAAACACTATCTTTCCTATGGATTTGACCCGACTCACTGCTATCTATGCATTTTTAATTATTTTAAGAAGTCAGATTAAATTGATAAACATGATGTCTTAATGACAACATCGCATTCCTATCAAATTTTTGGCACCGTTACCAGAGAAGGCACAGACATTAAATTTTTGATCTCTTTGATTTTTTTATAAATAAATTATAAATAAAATTTTTATTTTCTTATAAATATTGCTTGCTAAATTTTTTTATTATTTTATAGAAAAAAAGATTAAAGAATAAAAAGAACCAGGAGTTTTGCTTAGTGAGATCAATCCTAATCCTAGTTCTCTTTTCTTTTAATTTTATTTATTTATTTATTTTATTTTTAAATTAATTTTAAAAAAATATTCATTTAAATCTAATTAAAAATCTCATGATAAGATTAGAAATCCTAACTGTTTAGAGCATGCATCATATTAGTTTTATTTTTTATTTTATTTTTTTTGGTGATTGCTGGAGGCAAGGTAAGCCTTTCAGAATTCAATTAGTTACATGCATCTAGTTTAAATTGCATAGAACCCTTTGATTGAAAATTTTTGTGCATATTCATATTAAATCAAATTAAGGGCACAACCCAATTAAACAAGATAAGGTGGGGATTTGATCACCCTTCCTTGGCCCACAAACAACCAACCAACATCCTGCATTGACCTAAGCCTTTAATTTTAAAATCAATTAGACATCAACCCTAGGAACTCGAGCTCAATAGGACAAGAAATCCTAAGAGTTGAACCTAGGTTAGGATAAGTCAATTTGACTGGTGTCTAGGAAAGTGGTTCAGGGACGACTGGGCCCGAAGGAAGGTGGTTTCTAATTGGTTCCATTAGCTTACCTGGCCAAGCACAATTGGTGTCTAAGGCAAGCAACGGAGGGACTCCCACCGACCTTACACTTACCTAGCTAGTTGATTGGCTGATCTTACACTTGGAGGGCTTGAAGGTGACTTGGAACAGTTAGGAGCTATCTAGGTCTAGGCTGATCTTAGGTTAAGACTAATTTATTTGAAACTTGTTTGAAAATAAAAATTTTTACTTTAGGTATTTTCAATCTCTATTGCCCTGACATAAGGTTGCCCTGGCATAATGGAAAGTTATGTTGCATGGTTGTCCTATGGTATGAAAAGGGAGAATTAACTTAGAACCTAAAAAAAAGTTTTAAAATATATATATATAATAAAAAAAAGAAGATTGAGGATATTAGTGAATTCTCCAACACCCATGTATGGAGAAGGATTTCAGATCGACTAGTCAAAATGGATTTAAGTTCCTATTTTCAGATCCTACAACCTCAACATCCATAATGGATTTAGCAAATCAGCCTCAAGCCTCAAATCCTTAAGGACTTATGTTATCCAGTTGGTTCCATCCAACCCTCTTGTATCAGGTTGCCCCAATCCATAGCAAATAACTTTGAAATTAAACCTCAAATCATTAACATGCTTCCAAAATTCATGGGAATAGAGGATGCATATATATTCATTAGGAGAATTTGAAGAGGTTTGTGCAATCATGAAACTACAACAATTGTTCAGAGGACGAAATCAAACTGAGATTAATCAATTTTGCCCTTAAGGATAATGCCAAAAAGTGGCTTTATAGTCTTCCAAATCAATCTATCACGACCTAGGAGGGCTTTGTGAGAATATTCTTAAAAAAATATTTTTCTCATCATAAAATAGCTAGAATTAGAAATGAAATAAATCAAATTCTATCAACTAGCTAGTGAATCATTTTGGAAATACTTTGATCGATTCAAGAACCTCTTGACCCAATGCCCACACCATGGAATAGAAACTTGGAGGCTATGCCAAATAATTTATGAAGGATTAGATTCAAATTTCGAACAATGCTAGAGTCCATGTGCCAGGGATAATTTATGTACAAAGAACCAAATGAAGCCTGGACAATTTTTAGAAGACCTAGTTCGAGAAAAGTTTACAATGGGAAAAACAACTAGGAAACCAGAAAAATCCACACCTTAAAGAGGTGGAATTTACCAAATTCAAACCTTCCCTAGCTGCAGAAGCCAAAATTGCAACTTTGACACGTAGGTTAGAGGCCTTAGAACTTCAGAGACCAGCCAGTGTGAACCAAGTGTCTGCACCCATGTGCAATGGGTGCAATGCACCAGACCATGTCCTTGAGGAATGTCCTCCTCCCAATGAACCAATTAGATAATGGATGTGCACAAGTGAATGATGCCACATATCAGAGATCATTGAACAATCCCTATGCACCCGACTTATAACCAAGGTTGGAGGAATCATCCAAATTTTTCATGGATCACAAAAACCAAATGTAGGCGGTCCAAGTTTCAATCAGCAGAACCCAAGGCCTAATCCTTGGGATAAACACCCTACCACCACCAGGACTTTAATATTAATGAAAAGAAACTTAGTTCTTTAGAGAAAAGCCTGAAAACCCTAGCCAAATCTAATGCTGACACCAATGCCACCTTAAGCAATTTCATGCAAACCATGGGCCAAATTCTGAATTCAAATTCTCAGGACCATAGCCCTGCTTAGAAATGCAAGTGAGTCAGCTAGCATCTACCATAAGTGAACGTGAACGAGGTAGGCTACCTAGCCAACCTGAGCCCAACCTCAAGGAATCAAAATGGTAGACCATCCCAAGGAAACCAGGTTAATCAAGTTAATGCTATTCATTCCTTGAGATCAGAAAAATAAGTGGATAATAAGGTAAATACACCTGACACTAGAGAAGACTTGAGTGCTGAGTCTATTAAGCCACCTAATGAACAATCTACCTTACAAACTCAAGCTCTTGAAACTGATAGTGCACCAAACCAGATGCCCACAATCTCTAAGAGCTCCTTTTCCAAATCGATTAAGGTCTAATAAACAATTGAAAAATTTAGACAAAATATTAGAGGTATTTAAGCAAGTTCAAGTAAATATTCCTCTACTAGACATGATCCAACAAGTTCTAACTTATGCCAAATTCTTAAAAGACCTTTGCACCAAGAAAAAGATGACTAACATACCTAAAGAGAGCTTTCTTAGCAGCAAGTGTGAGTTCATATTTGTTAAGTCATATGCCTATAAATTACAAGGACCCAGGTTCTCCAATAATTTCATGTGTCATAGGAGAAACCCATATTGAGAAGGCATTACTTGATTTAGGGGCTAGTGTAAATATTTTGCCCTATTTCAGTTTATGAGCAATTAGGATTGGAAAAGACTTCAGCCAACAAGGGATCACATTACAATTAGCAGATCGATCTTTTAGGATCCCTAAGGGAATGGTAGAAGATGTTTTGATTAAGGTTGGAAATTTTATCTTTTCAAGTTGATTTTGTCATTTTGGAGACTGAGCCAATATCAAATCCTAAGGGTCAAATCCTCAGTGATTTTAGGAAGACCAATTTCCTAGCTACTGCTAATGCTGAAATCAATTGTCGGAAATGGACTTATGAAACTATCTTTTGGAAACATGACTATCGAGCTGAATATTTTCAATTTGGAATCAGGAATCTACCAAGCATGCTAATGTAAGTGTAGTCCAAGATTGAAATTTATGAATCCATAGACATTAGCGATGAGGAAGTCGATCTTGAATCTAAGTATCTGGCCAACCCATGAATATGAAGAACCTAAGATAAAATACTTGGAGATAATAAAAATGGCCAGAGATGGGAGCCTCCCACTGAACCACCTCATAGAAATGACTAAACCATCACCCTGAGTCATCAAAAGAAGAGGCACCCAAAGTAGAGTTGAAACCTCTTCTCTGAGCACCTCAAGTATGTATATTTAGGTCCAGAGAAAATCTTGCCTATAATTATTGCATCAGACTTGAATCCTAACCAAGAAAAGAAATTATTAGCGATCTTAAGAGAAGAACTAAGAAGCAATAGGCTGGACCATGGCAGACATTAAAGGAATAAGCCCTTCCATAGTTCAACATAGGCATACACATAAAGGAAAGAGGCTAAACCAACTCGAGATGTCCAAAGAAGATTGAACCTCAACCATGAAGGATGTAGTCAAAAAGGAAATTCTAAAGTTGTTGGATAATGGAATTATTTACCCACATTTTAGATAGTTCGTGGGTAAGTCCTATACAAGTGGTACCAAAGAAATCTGGGGTAACAGTAGTCCAAGAATGAAGCCTAATGAACTTATCCCAACTAGGACCCAAATGGGGTGGAGGATCTGTATAGATTATAGAAAATTGAATGCAGCTACAAAAAAAGATCACTTTCCTTTGCCATTTATTAATCAAATATTAGAAAAATTAGTCAGACAAGAATTTACTATTTTCTAGATGGATACTCTAGTTATAATCAGATCCCCATAGCCCTTGAAGATCAGAAAAACACCACATTCACCTACCCATTAGGAATATTTGCTTATAGGCGTATGCCCTTTGGACTATGTAATGCTCCAGCAACTTTCCAAAGATGTATGATCAGCATATTTTCCAATATGATTGAACGATTTCTAGAAATTTTTATGGATGACTTTTCTATCTTTGAACCTAGCTTCTCTGAATGTTTAAACCATCTAAGAACTTGTTCTAGGAAGATGTAAGGAAGAAGCATTTAGTTCTTAATTGGGAAAAATGTCAATTCATGGTTAGAGAAGGTATAGTTCTTGGCCATGTAATTTCAAAGAAAGGAATAGAAGTTGACAAGGCCAAAGTTGACCTGATTGCAAGTCTTCCACCACCCAAGACTGTTAAAGAAATTTGTTCATTCTTAGGACATGCTGGATTTTATAGAAGGTTCATATCCGATTTTAGCAAAGTGGCTCGCCCTTTGATGAACTTGTTAGCAAAAGAAGCAAAATTTGAGTTTACTTCTAAGTGCCTTGAGTCTTTTGAATTCCTTAAAAAGGCACTCATTTCAGCCCCCATCATTCATCCACCTATCTGGACCGAACCTTTTGAGGTCATGTGCGATGCATCTGATCATGCTGTAGGTGTAGTCTTAGGTCAAAAAATCAACAAGCTATCGAGAGTTATTTATTATGCAAGCAAAACATTAAATGATGCGGAGCTTAATTACACCACCACGGAGAAGAAATTCTTAGCCTATTATCTTTGCCCTAGAAAAATTTTGATCCTATTTGGTTGGATCTCATGTTATTGTCCATACTGATCACTCAGCCATTAGACATCTCCTAGCAAAGAAAGATGCTAAGAAACGTTTAATTTGATGGATCTTGCTCCTTCAAGAATTTGACCTAAAAATTAAGGACAAGAAAGGGATAGAGAATGCAGTTACTGATCACTTATCCGGAGTCATAGTTGCACCATCTAATGAACCACCTATCAATGAGTATTTTCCAGACGAACAACTCATGTCAGTGTCCATTGAACCATGGTATGTAGATATTGTGAATTATTTAGCCATTGGTAAAGTGCCTTCTCACTGGACTAGTTTGGATAAACACAAATTCTTTTCCCAAGTAAAGTATTTCATTTGGGATGATCCATATCTGTTTAAACATTATTCTGATCAAATCATTAGGAGGTGTGTTCCCTGATAATGAGGTTAAAAGTATTCTGTCATTTTGTCATGACCAAGCATGTGGTGGTCATTTCACATCTAAGAAGACTACTACCAAAGTACTTCAATGTGGATTTTATTAGCCTAATTTATTTAAGGATGCATATGTGTACCATAAAAGTTGTGATCGATGCCAACAAATGGGTTGGATTACAAACAGAGATATGATGCCACTCAATCCAATCTTGGTAGTTGAAATTTTTGATGTCTGGAGAATTGATTTTATGGGACCATTTCTGAATTCCTTCGAAAATGAGTATATCATAGTGGCTGTTGATTATGTTTCTAAGTGGGTAGAAGCTATTCCATGTAAGTTCCAATGATAGCAAAGTGGTCGTTAAATTTCTTAAGAAAAATATTTTCTCTCACTTTGGTACTCTTAGAGCAATCATTAGTGATCAGGGAATATATTTTTGTAATCGACCCTTTACCGCATTAATGAAAAAATATAATGTTGTCCATAAATTAGCCACACCATATCATCCTCAGACTAAGTGGACAAGTTGAAGTGTCAAATAGACAAATCAAACAAATCTTGAAGAAAATTGTTAATGCCAATAGAAAGGATTGGTCTGTGAAATTAGTTGATTGCACTTTGGGCCTACCACACTGCCTACAAGACCAACCTAGGAATGTCTTCTTATAGGATTATGTTTGGAAAACCATGTCACTTGTCTGTTGAGTTAGAACATAAAGCCATGTGGGCAAGTAAAAAAATTAAATATGGACCTAGACATAGCCGAAAACCATAGAAAGCTTCAGATCAATGAATTAGAAGAACTGAGAAATGAAGCTTACAAGAATGCCAAGGTATACAAGGAATAGATGAAAGTATTTCATGATCAAGCAATTCATAGAAAATCTTTCAATCCTAGACAAAAAGTTTTTTTTGTATAATTCAAGGTTACATCTTTTTCCTGGAAAGCTTAGGTCTAGATGGATAGGACCTTTCTTTGTTAAAAAAGTTTTCCCATACCGGACTATAGAGATTGAAAACCCAAGCAATGGTGTTGTTTCTAAAGTTAATGGTCAACGATTGAAATCATTCTTAGAACTACCCATAGAATCTATGGAGGAAGCCATGGTTTTTTATGAACCAACATATCTCGGTTAGTCTATTATCACGGTTTAGTCTGGCTGAAGACTTTAAACTTAGCGCTTCTTGGGTGGCAACCCAATATTCCTTGAATCTAATTTATTTTTTTTTAGTTTATTTTCTTTTTAGGCTAAGCTGGAGAAGGATCAAAAGCTTCAAAGGCCCATGCTAAATGAATAAACATAAATTACACACTTTTTTTTGTTCTCCCTCCCCATTGAGGACAATGTCAATTAAGTTAGGGGGTAAAAAAAAATATCAAATTTTAAAACTATTTAGAAAAAAAAAATTTGGATAAAACTATATTTTAGGAAAGAGAATCTTAAGCAAAATAAACTAGGAAAAGTAATAAAATTAGAATGTACTAGCTAATAATGGTAGCGAGTTAAGAAGTAAATTACTTGGTCAGACCACTAGTAGCCTACTTAAGTCATTTAAAGGCTAACAGCACTTCTAATTGTACATGCACACTAATGAAGCAAAGTAGGTGTTGATTATAAGGCTAATTGAGGATTTCAATTATCACTAAAAATTGGTGGTTTTATATATACTCAATTAAAGAAATTTGAATTTAAGGAAAAGAGCTACCTGCTTAAAATAAAAAATACAAAATACAGAGTATATGTGGATTGCCCTAAACATAGTAACTGGATCTCTGCACCTAAGTCAAATGTGGAAGTTCACATCAAATGGTGAAGGAAAGGCTAAGGATGCTCAGCACTATTACTCTTTTCAAAAAAAAAAAAAAAAGTAGTGTGAAAGCTACCTTAATTCATTGCACTTAACTTGGGAATATATAAAAAAATTAACCAAAATAGGATAATAAAAAGAAGATTCGTTTGTCCTTTGAATTAACACCCAAATGCTAAGTTAGTATTCACAAAATAAAGTGCTAAAAATCTTTAGATGAACTTTAAGAAAATTTTTGATTAATCTGCCATGAAATTTACATCTGAAACTTAATACTTAGTTAGTGATACTATCTAAACTTTTGTTCTTAAATCCTAGACCTATTCTTGTGAAGGAGGATCTCAATGAAAATATGGTATTGATCTAAACTAAATTCTTTCTTTACTCGAGGACGAGCAAAGCTTAAAAGTTGGGAGATGTGATAAGTACCATAAATTCATCAATAAAAGTATTCAATTTATTAATTAATTTATATTAATTTTTAAAGAATTATTAATTCAATTTATATATAATTTTTAAAAAATTCATATTTTTTATTAACTAAAAATTAATTAAAAAAATAATAAAAATTAAAAAATAAAATTTTATTATCAATGGAAAGAGCTTCATTTTTTTGATCATAATGAAATAAATTTTCACGTAAAACAGAGCTAAAACGAAGAAGATATGAAATTTCTAAAGAAATAAAATAAATAAAAATTAAATGAAAATAACAAAAATGGCTCAACCGTCACATCCAAATGCGCTGAGCCAAGCTGACGAAGCTCAACGCAAACCAAGCCAAGCCATCAAAGTTGAGCTTAGCCACAATTGAAGCCATCAGCCGGATCCTACGATCCAGGCGTAGACCGCTAGCTCAGCAGCAACCGACGAATCATAGGTGCGACACGTGGTGCAGACCTAGACCCTTAAAGGGTCTCACAGAAATTCTATCGTGCAGCTCATAGGACAATTTTGGTCTTTTTCACTCGGTTAACAAGAGGTGCTGATTGGCTGTGGTGTGCGGTGCAGTCGGTCCACGCGGTCTATGGGAATAAGTAAAGGTGCGATTGAATCGGACGGCTGCGGTTGATTGTGGTCAAGATCGAATGGCTGGATGGTATAAAACTAATTATGATTCAAGCTTCAGACTTCATGCGGATCACCATCCAATGGTAGCACTCGATCCAGGGGATGATCCGATGGTCCTAGAATGACTTCTGATGGTGATCAAGACTCCCAACGCATGATTCAGCGAGCCAGATTTCCTCCATCAACGTGCGCTATCGGATGGTCAGAATTTAATCCTGACCTAATCTGGGCCGATACACATCCGATTTTGATGATTTTTGGATCCGTTGGATTCCTATTGAATGGCTAGATTTCACCAAACTTACCAGAGTCATATTCAGAGCTATTTTGATTCCAAATTTTATGCTCAAATTTCCTTTATATTTTGATGATTAACAAAGGCTATTAGTCCCACATTGCCTCCAAGAAAAAATCTCCAGCCCTCCTAGCTCTGTAAAAAGGATCCCAAAACTCCAGAAATTAATAGATCTGGTGAGAGGAAAGCCAAGCTCAGGATTGAAGGTTGCTTCAAAGCTTCAGTGCTAAGAAGAAGAGCCAATCTTCTACGCCATCGCCACGCCTATGCTGATCTTCGATCTCCTTCTAGTTTTCATTTTTCTTTTCTTTTCTTTAATTTTTTCTATTTAAATTCTACATTTGAGTTTTAATAAAGAAAGCTTTATTACTCTTTTTAATTCTAGCTCTTTAAATTAATTATTCTTTTCTTTTGCTCTTTAATTTTATCACAAATAGCCGCTAAGATCTAAATATTGGATCTTAGTACCAAGTTTATTTTTTTTTGCACAATTTAAATTTTACTTTTATTTATAAATCTATTTTCTGACTTTAATTTTCTTTTCAAAAATCTTTCTTTTTCTTTTCTTAAAATAATTAATAATAAAAAAAATCAAAGATTTTAGAATTAAATCATTGCCACTCTATGGATTCGACCCGACTCATTACTCTCTTCAAAACTTTTAATTAATTTAAAAAATTAGATTTAAACTGATAAACATGATGTCTTAATGACAACATCGCATTCCAATCATTTAACTATAGACTTACTTAGAATCCTATTTAATAGATAACAAGCCGATTCAAGTGCATATCCCTAGAAGGATATCGACAAGATGGCAAATCCCATCATGAATCGGACCATGTCTAACAGAGTTCGATTCCTCCTTTCAGACACACCATTATGCTATGGTGTTTTAGGAGGAGTCCATTGAGAGACAATTCCATTCTCTCCTAGATATGTGAGAAACTCACCAGAAAGGTATTCTCCTCCTTGGTCAGTCGAAGAGTTTTAATACTCTTTCTAATTTATTTTTCTACTTCACTTCGAAATCATTTGAACATTTCAAAAGAATCTAATTTATATTTCATCAAGTAGACATATCCATATCTGGATAGATCATCTATGAAAGTGATGAAGTAGATATATCCATCTCTGAAAGTTGTGCTCATTGGTCCACGTACATCAGCATGTACTAGACCTAAGAGCTCATTGGCTCTTTCACCTTTTTCAGTGAAAGATGACTTGATCAACTTATCAAGAAGATAGGACTCATAGGATGAATGTGATTCACAATCATTAACTTTGAAGATTCCCTCCTGAGTCTACCTGTTTATCATTTTATTATTTATATGACCTAGCCTATAGTGCCACAAGTAGATATCTAATACACTATCTAATCTAGGATGCTTGCCAGTAGAATAGACTATATTAACAGGTTGTGATAATATATATACACCATTGTTTAATTGTCCATAGAAAGCAGTAACACCATTCATAATGATATTATAAACTCATTTCCTTATTGAAATTTCATAATTGTTCACGGCCAAACGGCCTACAAAAATAATATTTAAAAAATATTAGGATAGAAATGACAATCACTAAGAATAATAGTATAAGATTTAAATACAAGTTTCAAAATTTCTAAAGCTAGAACTGGAATCGATCTTCCATCTCTAATATTCAGGAATCTCTCCTTGGTCGAATCTTCTACTAACCTGCAACCCTTGCAACGAATTGCAAATATGATAAGGGCTATCGATATCCAATACCCAATCAGTAATATCATAAACAGAAAAGTTGCAAGGAGTTATCAAATAAATACCTTACCCAGCAACAGCTTGCTTCTTTCTCTGCGTGATTGGGTCTAGAAAGATAATGTACTAAGGACAGTTCCTCTTTCAGTGCCTCCACTTCTTGCAAAAGAAGCATTCTGCTTGACTCTTATCGAGCTTGATCTTTAGGGTGTCCTAGCATGAACATGC